>JARJEB010026302.1:0-27767 GCA_030264535.1 Liometoxenus newtonarum
CCTCTTGCTCGTGGCTCCCCATCACAAAATCAACACACACACACACACACACACACACACACACACACACACACACACACACACACACACACACACACATGCACACACATGCACATGAACATAAGCCGCCGCCGCTACCACCGCCAGCACTCATACTTATATATCCTAACAACTTGCAATCACACTTGCAAGCAAAGCAAATCGAACACAGACGAACACATTCAACGTATTGATATTTTGCTTTTTCCACCACTCAGCCGCGACGGAATTGTTAAAAAAGGCATAGGGATGATGAGAAGTTGAAGTGAAATAAAGAAATTTTGCAACTGGGGATGCATTTAATTTAAAATTATAACTAATTATGACTGCAAAAAAAAACACCTTTATTGCTTCATTTTGTTGACGATTGGAACTTCTCGATGGGATTTCTTTCTGCTTTTGCTTTTGCCTGCATTTCACTTTCATGATGATTGAATTACTTATACATAACTTGGCGCTTTTCTAATTATATTTTATTATAAACCAAATAATTATGCATTGAACTTTGACAATAAAAAAGTCCTGATTTGTCAAAATATATAAACAAACTGCCCATAATCAAACATGAAATAAAACATGCTATCGATATACCTATACTCTAAACTACTCGGAGTTGTTTAGAACTACTCTCACTAATTCAAATAAGTCACTCCAAGTAGTTGCAAACTATTACCGTATCTATCCAATAATGACGAAGTTTGCCTTATTAAATTCATCATACAATTTTCATTGAACTTTTGTGTTGTGTCAACTATAATTAGTAACACCATAGGCGCCGACTTTATGATTTTCTCAGGGGGGGCCGGGGCCAGAATAAGAAAAGCAATAATACGAATTAAAAAAAAAACAAAACAAAAATTAGGACATTTATTTAACATGTATCTCATACATTTGGTACCTACTATACATTTGCGCCCAACAATCAGCGTTAACATTCAAATTTACCGCTCATTTGGGAGCAAATGCAAAATGGTTTTTTTTTGCACTTGGCGAATTGGAGATTTCTCAGGGGGGGCCGGAGCCCCTCGGCCTACACCTATTTTTAGTTATATGTTCATTATTAGCATTTTTTGAGTGATTCATGGTACCTATTACTCATTATCGTGAGTACTGGATTTTCATTACTCACTACCGTGAGTAATGGATTTTCAGAAATTACTGCATTAAATAACATTGATCGCGTATTAAAGTTCAACAAGATTTAACGAATATGAAGCGACCGATCGAATTGATCTAGAAATGATCTAAGATCCCGAAGCAACCCGAGAAATACTTTCAAAACTGTATGTGATCGCCCGTCATATTGATTCACTTGTCAGTTTCGTTGCTTCGTCGAAAAATCACAATTTGTATTTTGTGTTAAAAATAGTGCAAGGTGTAGAAAAAGTATAGTATTACCTATATTCGCGATTATGGCCATTACTCACTCAGTTGAATTTGCGAAAGCCACTATCAAAAAGTAATACGGAAAAGTCATAAAACTATATGGTAACAAAACAAAAGTGATAAGTTTGTCACCTTCCCGCACAGTTTCTTATCAAATACGTATGCCATGACAAGTGTCTGCGTCAGTGTCATATGGCGATGACAGTTTGTGCCTGCGTCGTTTTATTTCACATTTTATTTTAATGTTCCGTAAGAAAAAACAGTTTACTTAACACGATTGGAAAACATTCATTTTCACACTCGCGCGCTCGTGAGAAATTGAATACTTTCCAAACTTGTTACATAAATAGTGCATAAAAACAATTTCAATTTAAATTAATGATAATATATACTTTACTTACAATTATTTTTGTTTCAGTTAGAATATTAAAAATTAAAAAAAATCGGTACGGGTGCACTGAACGACGAATGAAACAAAATCACAGATTACATATTGGTGTGGGTGCACCGCACAACTCTGAAACTTGTTTGGTGCACCCATACCAACATCGCCACATCGCCATGACACTTTTCATGGCATATACCTAATATGCCATGAAAAATGTTCCGAATATTCGATAAGAAACAGTAGGTAAGGGAAAGTGACAAATTTGTCACTTTTCAGCATAGCTTCTTGTTTTGTTGCCATATACCTATAGTTATGAGTTATGACATTACAGTATTTTACTTTTTGATAGTGGTGTGATAGTGGTGATAGTGGCGGTAGGAACGGAAAACTACTATTTATAATTATTTGGCCTATAATCATCGTTTGCTCGATTAAATTATAGTATATTAGTGTAGACATTCTAAACACGTGACCCTCATGGATGAAAACATGATGTCTAAGGCTGGCTAAACACATTATTGGTTAGGTATGCATCGCATTCGTCACAATCTGCCGTAGGTATAGCAGATCTCAGCAGCACCAGCGCAATGTTTTTTCTCTACAGGTAGGCGTCCACGATGAGATTTTTGATGAGATTTTGGTTTCGTGTCATTAAAAATTCATCTAAAACAGGAGTTCACATTAGAAATAGTTGTGAGACTGAATTTTTAATGACACGAAACAAAAATCTCACCAAAAATCTCATCTTAAGAGCAAAATTTTGACGTTTGTGACATCATATTAGAATGCCTAATTGGGCATATAATTCACGAGGGTGGGGGTTTGTCCCACGAGCCGTTTTAGGTGAGTGTCGTAACCATTCGATTGAATTATACAACAATAATAGACGAGTTAAATACTATACTTTATCCAAGACCCAACACTACCTCTTCAATTATGTGTCAATATGACATTTATGATTTAACCGACATAACCTCCAAATGACATTTTTGGTATCGATGGAATAATGATAATAAACTGACGTACCGATGGAATAATGGGCTCATTATTCCATCGATACGATTAAGCAACTATGATTGTTATGAAATAAGTAAATGANAACACGTGATTTAACCGACATAACATGCAAATGACTTTGTTTGGTATCGATGGAATAATGATAATAAACTGACGTACCGATGGAATAATGGACTCATTATTCCATCGATACGATTAAGAACTATGATTGTTATGAAATAAGTAATTGAAACATATAATTGGGTAGTCGTGGCTAAACTAGTTAATAAAAAAACACGTAGGTAATAATAATTGGTTTATTTACAAGTATAGATACAATATCATTATTATTAATTGTATTTCATAATTTAATTTTTCATTCTTTTTAATTCAATTCAATTTATTCGATTTTATTTTAATAATTAATTCATTTAAGGTTCAGTCCTGCTGAGATTATCATTTTCTTTCATGTTTTTATCATCTGATCTTGTACAATGACGCAACAATAAATGATGCAGAATGCGCAGTTGCTGTTTAACTGAATGCTGTTTATCAAAAAGTTGATAAGAAAAAGTTTTAGATATATTAACAATATTAAAACTTTCACATCAATTTTTAATCTATCAGTCCAGAGTGCAACTTTCGATTTTCCAAGTTTTGGCCTGTTTTACAAAAACAATTAGTAGATAAATGAAATAATACGGGCATGCAATTCATTACTTAATAAGTTAATTTTTAATATATTTCTATATTTATTGTTTGTATCTATTTACGTGAGTGAGACAAAAACAAATGACTTGTGCAATTCAATCTTCATACTTTTTTCTAAATGTTCATTGATGGTTCCAAAGAAAAATATGAATTTTATAATTGATTACAAATAAAATAAAAGGGATTGCTTTTCACTTTAATTAAAATTCTTTAAAATCATTCTTTCCTTGTTACAAAAAAAAAACATCAGGTATAAAAAAATAAAATATCTTATAATTATATAATAATAATAAAATTAATAATCGTAAATAATTATATTTTATAATCGTAATTGCTGTATTTTGTTTAATTTAGATATTTAAGTATGTAATAGATTTCATTTATAAAAGTATAATACAAAAAGAAAGAAGAGAAAAAATAAGAAACTATTTAAAATACAAAGTAATAAAAACTGTACAAAATATAATGATGGCCTTCACAACAAACAATTATATTTATATAGTATGATTGTTTAAACTTTAAAGCACTTGGCATCACAAGTTTAATAGATAAATATGCGACTAGTTTCGCACTAGACGTGCTGGTGACGTCACATCATCAGGCAGTACAAGAACCAAAATAATACAATTAGGTCTTGTAGTGCCTATTGATGTGACGTCACCAGGACGTCACGAAATTAGTCGCACATTTATCTATTAAATTTATAATGCCAACTACTTAAAACACTCATATTATTTTATTACAACATCACTACATCCTCCCTTCTTGATCAATTATATTTATATTTAATTAATAAATAAATTGCACTCACGCAAGCCATTTGTTCTGTATCTACATTTAAATGGTCTTATTAATTTTTCCTATTACAATTTTTGTGTTATTGATGAGTTTGTTTCTTTATTCACAATTTATGCATGAATCGAATTATTATTTAGTTATGTTAATGTATTTATTTTTATTAGTTAGGGTAGAGAATAACGATTTCTAGCTATATCAAAAATTGTCAACACGAGTTAATCATTCATTTCATAAATGAAATATCTTTATATCAATTAATTCATAATATAAATTAGTTTAGTACTATTAATATATGTATATATGTATAATGATAATATTCACAGTTATTACCATAATAACTTACAAGTATGTACAAAAATATGAATACACATGTCCTTGCTTTGTATTGTTATGTGTTGTGTTCAAGTGTCTCTTAATGGAGTGTGAATGTAATTGACTTTTGTACAATTATTGAAATACTCAAAGAAGACATACACAATAATTAATTTATAATATAGTCAAGGAGCGGGGGGGGGGGCATAAACCTATCTAAAAACGACATATATAATATTTACATACCAGTGTATTACACATTAAATTACTTTTCTTAAAATCTTAATCATATTTATATATATATATATATATATATATATATAGTACAATATCATGTGTTTTCCATGTTTCTTTAAATATTAATTACTCATCCACCATTCCAAACATTTATCTCAAATATTTAAAATCTGCATTTATATAATATAATAATAATTTTTTTAGTCATTTACTTAATTTTATGCAATAACAAAAGTATGTTTGTATGCGTGTGGAAGTTGATGATGGTTCGTTCATGTTAATTAACTTCATTTAACTGACTGTATGTAATATACACATTGCTTATGCTTCATTTTCTCAATTTCATTAATTACATTAATTACTAGAATATAGGTAAATAATTTAGTTTCGTTTTCATTTGTGTCAGTTGTGAATTCTGTTCGTACCAAACACGCACCTCATTCATGCACAACGAGCGCGAGCAATCCGCACGGCGTCATCGCACTATCATCTAACTTCGCAGTCCTTGTTCAAAGGTAATGGTGTTGCTGCATGTACTGGTGGTGGTGGTGGTTGTTCGTGGAGATTCAATGTTGCCGTTGATGTAGTCGACGGTGCCGGCTGTGCCGTTGTTGTTAATTGAGGTTTTTGTTGTGGTTGTTGCTTGTCCTCTTCGGCGGACGGATGTGTTTTCATAACGTAACCTTTCTGACAACGCGCTAACTTTAATTTAATCGGTGATACAATTTTATTACAACTACTACTTGCACTACTAGTCCGTTCAATTTGCGTATCGGGCGTTAATGTTTTACCAATTGTCACTACACTATTTCCTGTCCATTCATCACTTGCACCTACACGTACAACATCAACTGCTGCGGGTTTTTCACGTTTTTCAGGTTGCTCTACGGATGGTGGTTGAGATGGTCGTACATCTTCAGAAGACTTTTCATTCTTTTTGAAGCGAATTATCAACTTGGTCGTCGCCGAATTCGTCGCGTTCGCAACGATTTGAAGATCTTGCTTTTTCTTCTTTTTGCTCTTCCTATTGCTTTTATCCTTCTTCTTCTTTTCTTTCTTTTCGCCTCGCTTCTCGCTGAAATCGGCCATTACCTGTTTGCGGAACTTCATGCTCTCTCGTTTCAGATCTTCAACACTAGGCTTTACAACTGATGCCGATAGACGTTTCTTGGGCGGTCGTATTCTATCGCGTTTATCATCGATCTTAGCAATATTAATTGGCAAATTCATATTGTCAGCATTCATACCACCGCTAACAATACTGTTACCACCACCAATTTTGATCTTAAGTTTTGGCGTAGTTTGAGGCTGCCCGGTTGATCTCGGCGGCCGACCTCGTCGTTTGTTCTCAACAATCGAATTGCCATTGTTCGATCCCAGACTTCGCCGTCTTTCCATCGAATTTTCATCTTCCATAGGAAGATCTAGTTGTCTCAATTCCCGTGATAATCCTGGCCGTGGCTTATCTTTGCGGAACTTGGTCTCATACATTTCATCAATGCCGGTTCTATAATCTCGATAGTCATCTTTTGTTGGTATGCTAGTCATGGAAGCAACAGCCTTTGGTATTGTAATAATCGTACGATTTAAGGATGGCGTTACAGGTGTTGTTGAAATACCAGGGGCACTTGTTAGATCATTGGTGTTCATGCCCTGAGAGCAGTATTGTCTCAAAAGTTCCTTCTTTCTCATGCGATGGAAATTAGTAGCACCTGAATTAGTAATGCTCACGGGCGTATTGTTAATTGCATTGTTGGATATGGCATTGGTTTGCAATGAATTTGTAGCCGTCGTTTCGCTGACCGTTGGAAGAGGTGCAACTGTTGACGTGAATGATGAAGTGTACGTATTCGCGTACGGACCTTTGATTTTCATTTTCAATTGATTTCTAGAGTCTGACAGCGACACTTTCATCTTATTTAGTTCAGGTACTTGAGGTTCTTCCGGTTTAACTGCGAGAGCATCATTTTGAAGTTCCTTCAAAATATCCTCGTCAAGTTCTTCGTGAGTTCGTGGTCCAGTGGTACCAGGACCAAATTGGCTCAATAATTTCGCTTGATTGTACTGCTGCGTCTCCAGTGGGCTATTGTAAGTGCGCATATCAACGGGACCTGGTAATACTGGCGGTACAATGATAGGGAATGTTTTTTCGATTTCGGCCGGAGGTTCAGGAGTCGCAGGTTTTGATTGCGTATCGCTATTAATTGGTGTCGGCGGTCGTAACTCACTCAAGTGACTGTATCGGTTCTTGTGCGTTGGACTTGTGAATTTCGGAGATTCTGGTTTGCGTTCGTGCACATCAGCGGACTTTCTTCGTTCGCGCATTGCTCTTAAATCACCACATTCGTTCGACATACCGTCGTCAAAATCGAGATCGTAAACAGTACCAACAAGTCTATTATGAATAGTATTTGTGTTAAAATCATAATCGTGCGATACAATTGACGGTCGACCTCGTCCCCGACCACGACCTCTACCTCTGGATTGAGATTGCGCTCCTCTTCCACTACTGCCTTTACCAACTTTCTTATCTTTACTCCGTCCAGCTGAAGCAGATTTGGAAAGTTCTTGCCGTGGACTCTTCCCGGGACTTTTGCACGGAGACTTTGCTTGCTGCGATATGAATCGTGCGGATGTTCGTGTTGGTTTACTCGGTGACTTCTTGCCAGACGAACTGTTCGATTTAACGGACGGATTTGGCGATGGTTGTACGTGATTAGGTGTTAAGTTGCTAAGTGCTGGAGAGGCTGCTGCCGGCATAGCAACCGGTTCAGGTTCGACGACGATTGGTTCTGCAACAGTCGATGCCTCGTCGATCTTCTCTTCCTCTTCGTCATGTTGCTTCGGAGTGAATACGGTTGGCATGTTTACCATTGCAGCGGTGAGAGCCATATTGTGTTGTGACGATGTGAATGCGGCAGTTTGGGGAATGTGCATCATGGTCGTCTCTTCATTCGGCTTCGTCATTGGGGGAATCACAGACAACGGTGTTGGAAACGATGCTCCAAACGGTGGCGGAAACATTGCTGCTCCTGGCGATGGGAATGGTAATTGAGTATTTGCATTGGTCGGTGGAAACAAACTGACTGGATTGCCAACAAATTGATTCGTTTCGGCGAACTGTGGAGGAAAGATGTCCAACGAATTCGGTGGATATTGCATAGTTTGTGGCAACAAAGATGGTTGTACTTCCATATTGGGATGATTGAACATAGGCATTTCATGCCGTTTGAGAATTTCATCGTCTTCATTGTTTCTTCGTGATATATTGCTTGTTGACGAAGCCACCGAACTGGAGGATGATCTTCTGTTTGGCATCAAGTTGCTTTCGGACCATTTTACCTGCGGATGAATATCGTTGTAAGGAACCGGACTTGGCATACAATCCATTGATGATGCGGCATCCAGAAACGGTGTCACTCTGCGATCAGCCATAGGAGGACTCTGACTTTTATTAATCGTATCATCGTGTGCTGTCGCAATGTTGTTTAACGAATTGCTGCTTTCATACGACGAGCTTTGATTGTATCCAACTTCAGCGAAAGGTTTCGCATCAGCCGCCTGCAAATTGGGATAGTTTTCACTCGGCGGCACCCATCGCTCATCGGCTTGAGCCACTCCATCAGAGTGTTGATGTTGCATAATATCAGGTACAGATTTGTCTTCACGCATTTGAGGTTCATTCACAAATTTATTGAATTCCTTCATATTTTCATCGTCATCATATTTTGTTACGGCGACATGCATTTCCAGATTGATTTGCGACGATGGTGGCTCTTCTGGTTTGATGTCTTCCTTCGGCAGAGATGTGTCGACAATTGTGCTTGGAACACTTTGATCAAACTCGATGCGATCTTCATGCTTACTGGATGAAACGCTTATCGCATCATCAACATCGTAACTCGTCGATTTCTTATTCAAACCCATGTTACCTCTTAATTTCTCGACGAGATTCAAAGTCTCTCTGGCGGAATCCTCTTTAGAGTCTTCCTTGTAAACCATGGAGCTGGCAATGTTGAACGTGAGCGGTAACTTGATCATTTCTTCATCTTTCGAAGACATACCGAAACCATCATCAAGGATATCACCAATATCGTCAAGTAGATCATCATTGGAATGTGCATTGTGATGATAAGTCGATGTAGTTCGACTTTGGTTAGTTGCATTGTTGACTTTCTCATCTTCCAATTTGAATAGGTTGTTACCATCGAGGATGCCTTCGTGCCTTGATAATGGAGTATTGTGTGCTTTAATATTGTGCTCCGGTGACTTGACATTGATGGAATTTGTTAATTTATTGGCAAAGATGTCATCCAAACTTTTAACTGCTTTGGAAGGTGATTTCTTCGCTGGGCTAGGTTCCTTATTCTCTTTGACCGGTGACTTGCTTGCCTTTTCAGATTTATTCGTTTTACCCTCGAATGCTCCAAACAATCGATCGAACTTCGATTTCGCCGTTTTATTACTGGCAACTTTGCGCTCCATTATTTCTTTCTCCAAATCACCAATTTCAGATTCAGCTGGTTTGTGCGTACTTGGCTCCGGCGATTTTACTTTTTTTTCCGTATCGCGGAGCGGAGAGAATAATTTCGTTTCATTATCGATGGAGATAATGGTGACCTCTTTCTCTTTACTTGAAGATTTGGGAACGGATTGCTCTTCCACATCAATTGATTTTCCCTTCCTGGCCTTTGCGGCGCATCGTTCTCTTTCCGAATTGCTACGGTCAGAGATATCTCCAGTCCGGACATGAGCATCTCCGATTCGATCACTTGTGTTGTGCGTCGACCGCGCCCTCCCCCTTCCAGCCGGCCGTCCTTTACCCCGTGACACTCGGGGTTCCTCTCTTTCGGATGCTGCGATTGCTTTCTTATCAATGCTTTTTCGACCAGACTTATTGGATGATGACCGTCGAGGAGACTTTGAGGCAGACCTTCGAGCAGGATGCGTGGCTGCTTCTGCTCGTGGTGATGGTGATGGAGGTCTGCTGGAATCGCTCGAATCGAATGAGCTGGATGATGCCGCAGACTTGGCTGCCTTGTCAAGAAAGGGCCGGTCTTTGGTACCAACCCGCCTAGTCTGATCCTTCGATTGAAACAAACTCTCCGATTGCGGTTGCTTTTTGGATCGATGATCATCCTCACTATCCGTACTCGTACTCGATGAGGAATCACTGGAAGAGGTGCTCGAGGAAGACGTGCTGCTATTATTGGAAGATGATTTCCTCTTCTCCGATGATATTTTCGCCGGATTTCGCGCTTTTTCTTCTTTCTTCTCTTTCTTTGTAGGTTTTTCCTCGTTTGCGAATATATCCTTGTTTTTCTTCTCGTCTATTTCAACAATTTGGCCCGGTTTGTTGCCAAGACCCTTAATATGCTCAGCAGCTTTCTTAGCAGCTTGTCTCTGTGGTACGTATGCTAGAATATCTTGCTCAGTCTTATCCATTTCCTTATCAATATCGAAAATGTCGTCTTTTTCGCGTTCCCTTTCCTTTTCCCTCTCCCGCATTTCCTTCTCTCTTTCTTTATCTCTATCTTTCTTGCCTTCTTTCGCATTTTCCTTCTTTTTGTAGTCTCTTGACGAATCATCTTTCGTTTCTTTCGGTGGACGACCAAGTTTCTTGCCCTTGTTAGTCAGCAGAGGCGGCGTCGGCTTATCTTTCTCCTTCTCCTTTTCATCCGCCTTCACATCCGATTCGCTATTACTCTGGAATTCTTTTGTTCGTGTTGTAGTTGTCGATTTTAAATTCTCTGTAGCTTTCTTCGCTGCTTGCCGTTGCGGCACAATGAGATCAGACGGTACGTAATCCTTCTTCTTCTGCGCATCCTTCTTCGACTCTTCTTTTGTTTTCTTCTTATTTTCAGGACTACTCTTATTGGGACTCTTATTGGTCGATGATGGTTTATGTGAGAATTCTTTAACCGCAGCTTTTGTACGTAGTTTACTTTGTGATTGCGTGTCACTAGCGCTTGCAGCATCGTTCTTAGTGGATGAATCCGAAGTATCGCTGTCTGAATATATCGACGACATGCCTTTCTTGTATGGACTAGAGCGCGGGCTTGTCGTCTTAATGGGCATTAATTCATCACTATCAGTTGCAGAATATCCAAGTTCTTTCTCAATTTGTTTCAGCCCGGAATTCGACGCTTCCTTTTTAATCCCGCGATGTTTAATCATGTCATCTTCGCTACTGCTATCCAAATTATGAGCCGTAATACTGTAGCGTTTCCGTCGTCGTTCTTTATTGTTTTTAATGGGAGTACGTTTCTTGACGGCGGCAGGCTTCTCATCATCAGTGCTACTAATATGTACACGATTCTCTTTATTATGCTTAGGCTTCGGTTTGTCATCGCTACTATCGTCACTACTCGACAAACTACTTCCGTACAGACTAGCACTCCGCCGTTTGCTCGCTCCGTTGAAGTAGAGTTTTTTGTACGGATTATTTTTGACGTCCTTGAAGAGCCCGTTTATCTCCGGTTTCTTCTCATCACTGCCGGAGTCTTGCAACGGCGACTTGCATCCGGTTATCCTTGCGATCAGAGTCTCCAGGTTGATTGTCTCGTCGGTGTCTTGATTCGAATAGACGCGATCGTATATCGAGGGACCGCGATTCGCTGAGATCACCGCATCGGTGACCTTTGGGCTAAGATTCGGACATTTCAGCACGGCGACTTGCTTCTGAAAAGTCGACTCGCGCATCTTAAAGTACGATCGTGACAATTTCTCCCTCCGACTGACCATATAACAAAGATTACGAACTCTTTCCAAGTCCTGCCGCAATTGAACAAACATTTTCATCTTTTCGAGATCTGCTTGCTCCTGTTTATGCGAAAGCATGTCAATATCCTCGCATTTCGGCGGCAGCAACGGCTTATTGTGACCAGCCTTACGCTTCAGCTTCCAATAATTGTAAATACACTGTAAGGCCTCGGAATCGATTTCTATATGCACGGCAATGTCCTTAACGCCTACATGCTTAAAGAATTCAGCTTCGATTTCTTGCTGTCGCGCCGCCCTCGCCTGATTCTTCTCCTCCGACGTCATATCTTTCCGCTTCTTCCGTTTACAATCGCCATCTTCGTCCGAACCCGAGCACACACTCTTCTCCTTCTTACTCGACTTGGAATGCTTTTCGCAATACGATCGCAACTTCACCCCATCGTCAGCATTCTCATCTTCAATGATCGCACGCATCTCCAAGCCGTGCTTAAACGCACACGTTACATGATACGCAGTTTTACACGTTTTCACCGAACACTGTATACAGGCACCCACTCGCTCCCTACACAACACACAAATAAGCGCCCATCTGCTCTGCGGTATGCTTGAGATCTTCGTAATCGGTTCCATCTTCTCCACACAGCCAATGCTCACCTCAGGTATCCAAAGCGCGCACGATACGTGCGCCCACTTTTGCCCCGAACGCGTACTTTTCATCGCGCCACCCTTATTCGGACATAAGACGCAATCGGGTCTCAGTTTAATCGTACACGTACAACACAACCACTGTCCGGCCGGTATACGCGTGATACCGTAGCAAGCCTGATGCACGCAAATATTACAACTATCGCAGAATACCATTTCGTTGCCCTCCTCGCTATCGGGCGACCTACACACATCACAAATAACGTTTTCATCGTACTCGATGCCCAATCCCTCCTCGTTCCTGAGTATTGCTTGAATTTTATCCCAGCACCGTAACTCGTAGCGCTCAATCACACGCTCCAACTGATCCTCACTGATTGGATTTAATCCAATCGCAAGGCGCTCGTTATTCATCAACTTCAACCATGCCACATCACATTCGTCTAAATCATAAGAACACGCTGCTTCGGCCTGTGCAGGCGCCGTCGATAGATAATGTTCCTCTGATTTAAATCTGTCATCTTTCGTTATTCGTATGTATCTTGTTTTCGGCCTAAAACGAAATGATCATGATATGTATTCCAATAAAGCATGCAACTTTAGAACTTCGATTAGATACACTTACGGCTTGAACTCCTGCAGAGGCTTCACATGCACGGTTGTCGCACAATGCGTTACAGTAACACTGGGCTCAGGCAATGAATCCGGATTCACAGGTACTTGAACACCTCTCTCCCATTCCTGCTTCCATTGATCAACAATCACCCAATATTCGTTCGAAGCCAATGGTTCAGAGTCGGGCAGCTTCATGGCACTGATTAAATCTTTTCGGAAGAGTTCAGCAGGAGCCTCAGTGGTTGCACGATTGTAGATTTTTAAGTCGTTGATTGGTCGCCAACCCAAGGTGGACGCATCTTCTTCTTCTTGCGCCGCCGGCCGCTACAACAATAACAACAAAACACATATTATAATCTCGTGTTTGAAGCGAACACAAATAATGAAAGCATATATACCTTGCGCCTCTTAACAGGAACCGTGCCATCTTCAAAGCGGTTAGGCCGTTTTACTCTCTGGGACATCGCACAAAATAGTGCTGCTTAAACAACGTCACTGCACAACCTACCAAAAAAAAAAATCCATTCAATTCACTTCGCAAACTAAATCATCCAATAGAATTACTTACTACATATTTATGAGTCTAAAATATTATGAAAAGAAGGTTCATTTATGTCTGCAACAAAATTGATATGGTTAGAACATCCAGCGACAAAGAAACTGTTTATGTTTTAAGTCACATTCAATCACATAACAGCATCACGATCGATCACACAAACAACATTCCGTTTTTTGTTTACAAACAGCCAATGCTGTTGCCCACATTTCTATCGTTACTTTCGTTTTCCACAGAAGGGAGGAACACGTCCTTCTTGTCTCACTAAAATCTCTTAATTCGCATTGTGTTGCTTCGGTTCCTTGTACTTATAAAATTTAAAAAAAAAAAACTAAAAGAGAACAAGATAGCCTATGGCTGGCTATGTGTATCTTTCTTATGGTGCCTTTGTATGAGGTTATTCTCGACCTACAAATGCTTATCAAACCAAACGTAAGTATGTTTACGATTTGTACACGATCTGCAGCATGTGTACTTGACCATAATTGTTAATTTGCAGGTGATTATCGTTGTAAAATCGTTTGACAAACAGCAAAGGTGTCTCCCATGGCTATATTGTAAACATTCGCACACTGCTCCGTTTTCACACACGTTTTACACGTTCTACACGTTCTCAAATCATTTCAGCACTATTAAGCAACTGGCCATTTACCATTTCTTGAGGAATTTCCATGCTTTTCAATGTAGCTCAATGTTTTCTGATAAAATCGACTCCATTAGACTCCATTTGGTAAGCCTAACAACATTGACAATCTAGATGGCAGCATCAGTGCGAGTCTGAGATACACAAGACCAACTAAAACGTAACGTATTTCGTAACTTGAGTCAACGACATCAACTACGCATGCGCCAGTTTAAACGTATTCATTAAAAATTGTTGTTTTTTGCTAATTCGTGAACCAAATCAAACAAAATTTATTAAAAAAAAGGCGTAATTATACAAATAAAATATAAATAATCTATAAACAATACAGAAAGTATACGGTTAAAGGTAGAATCTTCAATTAAAATGTTCAAACCAGCGCATGCGTAGTTGTGTTCAGCCAGAGAACGTCAAACATAAAGCTCTATCCTTACATAAGTTGTCTCACTTACTCTCACATCGCCTTGCAGAGCATTAAAATAAAATTGTCATT
Organism: Liometoxenus newtonarum; assembly: GCA_030264535.1. NCBI lineage: Eukaryota > Metazoa > Arthropoda > Insecta > Coleoptera > Staphylinidae > Liometoxenus > Liometoxenus newtonarum. Next base: position 14,543 of record JARJEB010026302.1, read on the forward strand.
AATTAGTATTGTCATCAAATTTATATAATTATTTCTTAGAAAAATTATTTATATAATTCATTCAAAATGCATCAAATTTATTTATCAATTAATTAAAAAGCTGTTCTAAAGTTAATAAATGAAAAACCATTAAAGATATTATCACAAATCAAAAAAGTATTTAACATTTATTATAAGTCACTTTGGCAACTTTAGATTACATTATCGCTCAATGAAAATAATACCGACAATTCCAATACAGACTACTCGTCAATCGAACATTTAAATTAAAATTAAGGCAATTGTCAGATTGAAAGACGGAAGACGAAAGACAAGAAATTGTACCATTTATAATTCCATTAGCTATGTACACATATATGTAATTGCATTTACAGATTTTATGGGATTTGGCCAAAATGAAGCTGCAAAATTAAACATTCTGTTATAAACATGCAAAAATTTGTTCAAAATTATAACAATAATAAGCGTTTTGTAGTTTTAAATGATTTCTTTGTTTCCCAGTTACTTTATTTTATGATTAGATGGAATGCTGAATGAGCAATTTAATAAATTTAAGCAATTAAAAGTAATTTAATGATGGTACATGTTGTGATGTTGTGTATTTCTTTTATTCAGGCGTTAAATTTGCGCGGCAGCGAGCGGTATTCAAGAGCATGAGAAACTCTCTCTAGCGTTTCGCTGATATGCCTTCCCATGATCGATAGCAAAGCAGAACGCAGAACGCAATCGGTAGGAAAGCAGCATCAACACCACACCAGCCAACCAAACAGCAATGCTGTGCCAGTGGCAGTGGCAGTTTTGCTTTTGAGTTTATATTCATTCCATTCTCCTTGTGCTAACGCTCGGGAAGCAAGTTACGCCCACTCATTCTCGTAAATTTTATTGCGCCACGGAAATTTTCCATGGACGTGAATCCTTCGTTAATTACATCAAAATAAATTTATTGAAATTCTTGTTTTGATATGATTGGTTACAGTTTTTAGATGGAAAATGAGTGTTTTGAGATTGATATAAAAATTAAATGTTCAAATTTCGTGCGTAATTTTGATCGGACATATCTAGACTTCTCACTTTCATCATATGTAAGAAAGTAAGTGAAGCCCAACAGTCAACATCCACTTCAAAACATTTCGTTGTGAATGGCAAACTGATTCATGTAAAGAAGCCTGACCATTCTTGCAAATGTCGGGTAATATTGCATCACATTTTGAAATTAGTTACATATCTGGGGTTTTTTATTCAATCCTCCCAGGGTTACCAACCGTATCGGAAAGCAATATATGTCACTAAAATATTACTAGACGAATGTACGCATGTGACATTTGCATATTAACTTTAACCTAAAAATATTTGACTTTGAGTTTGACACGAGCTTTGACATTTATTCCAGATAAATTCACAAATTCTCTTGAGATTTGTCTAATTAATAAAAGAAATGGATAATAGCATTAATTCACAAATTGACCAAGCTTGTCGGGTGGCTGAAGAATTTTGCAAGTTGTATTACGACACGGTGGATAAAAGAAGACATGTAAGTACAACATGTATTTTAGACAAGCAAATAGAAGAGAAGCAATGAAACAAATTAATAGTAAATAACAGTAATTGGATTTAGATGATATCAAGATTATATTTGGACACTGGCCTGCTATCATGGAATGGTAATGGTATTAATGGGAGTGAAGCAATTCAAAAGTTTTATGTCGAATTGCCAACGACAGATCACACTTACAGTACACTTGATTCACAACCAATCATAGGTAAATACTTTACATGGTTCCCTAACGACTGGGGCCATGAGATAATTGGGGCGTTCCCTAACGACTGGGGCCATGAGATAATTGGGGCGTTCCCTAACGACTGGGGCCATGAGATAATTGGGGCGTTCCCTAACGACTGGGGCCATGAGACAATTGGGGCTTGGCACAATTCGGGTCCTTGACAACTGGGGCCTTTAGTGACTAACCTCCTTACCGTTCGGTTACCAAGCCAAGTACGCTGAAACCAAAGTACGTTTGTGTTCTGCCACTACCCCTCCTGCTAACCCCAATAAAGTCTGAACCTACTTACCGGTTCGGTACTTACCGTAAGACCAACATCGCCCCAATTGTCACATGCCCCAATTGTGTATAACCCCAGTTGTCAATGACCCCAATTGTACCATGGCCCCAGTCGTCTGGGACTTTACATATGAATAATGAATATATAGTAATTTTCATATGTTTTTAAGAGTTACATTTAAAAATTTACGAAATTTGGCGGTCATGGGATAGTCTCAATGGGAAATTATTTGTGTGACATAAAATTTGATTTTTCCATGGAGATAGAAATAATGGAAATAGAAAGAACAAAGTCGATTTATGTGCAAGGGAGCGGAAGGGGATTACATCAAATCGCCATATTGTGTTGCACCAACAAAAGGCACGAAATTTGAAATAGATTCCAGTCTCGCGTCACTAGCCTGTGCATGTACTTTGGGTAGTCTACAATTTATGGACTGGTTTGTTGTGGTGCAACTCAATATGGCGTACCAGCGGCATCACATTTGTATCAAAACGTTCCCACCAAGAATGTTATAATTTATGAATTTTCCCATTTGGCCGCCATTTCGTGAAAATTGTCGAAAACAAGTTCAAATTTTCAGATACGGCTGTAAGTGGACAACTAACATTTTTAATCCAAGCAAGTGGCCATGTGAGATATCAAGACAAAGTACCAAAATCCTTCCAGCAGAACTTTGTCATCACCGCCATGGGCGACAAGTGGAAAATAGTAACAGATTGTTTCAGATTGCAAGAGCCATTCGCTGATAAAAGTTAAATCGATTAATAGATTAACTAATATTTTTATAACATAAGCTTTTTACACCAAAACGCATGTTATTATTATAATACCGCATGTTTCAGATCAATTAATTATTATATATTTGATTATCAATAGGTATAAAACACTAAAACCTAGTACAAATGTTCAATTAAATATAATTATAACAACATTGATTATAATCAGACTCTTAATGTGGCATATAAAATACAAACAAGTTTCATTTTTGTTTCGTTCCCTATTTCCTAGCAAGTCAATTACGGAACGTAACGTTTTTGGTTGTTGTTGTTTTCTTTTTGTCTTTTGTTCTGAGCAAAATGAGCAAAAAATGGACTCAATCTTACATTATTTTAGATAGAAATTTCAGTCTCAAAGATCCCGACATAAATAAATAAACGATAATAAGAAACAAAGTAATGAATTTTTGAATAATAATCTGTTCGCTTTTTTGTTTGTTTCTTATCTCACTCCCAGCGATCTAAATTACACGAACAGATAATAAATGAATAAAAATTAGAAATAAATAGTGAATGAAAACGATTTTATCACTTGAATAAAGATGATCTGGCAGATTTTGACTATTTTTGAATGAAAACTATTGTAAGGCATTGTTTTTTTTTTGTCTAGCTTATAATATGTTTGCGCGTTTCGCGTTGCATTGTGCATAATAAATGGATAAGTTAAAACACATACACCACATATATTTAGTTTCCTTATAATATGTAATCCGTACATGAAACACCTCTTTAGAATAATATCGTTGAAACACGTAGTAAAAAAATGTCTATTTAATTGAATTCCCGGCAACGTCGATGTCTTGTAAGAAGTCAGAAGTTTTATTTTCGTAAAAGCTGGCGTGTAAATAGACATTTAAACATTCCGGAACCGATTAGGTAATCGTAATAATAATTTATATGAAAATCGTAATGTACGTTTACGATGTAGAATACTTGCGTTCAAGAAGCGTTCGGCTGCTGTTCGTCGGGCAGTGCGTCCATGTCCGCGCCGCCAACGGCACCCTCATCGTTATCGCCCATGTTGGGCATTTCGAGCGATAATATGCGAAGTGCTTCCGTTGGCGGATTTATTGGGTTACCGCGAGCGTCGAGTTCCAGCGCTGGATCAGCGGTAGCTTCCGCCAAATTGGTAACGCTCTTTGATTTGACGCACTGGAAATCAACATGACGACTTTTCGCTTCTTCCTTCTCCCATGACATGTGAATAAATGGTCGTTGCACGTAATTGTAGATTACTTCAGCTCTACCGCCCGGACGTTTACGTACTTTTTCCTTGTATGTTGGATAGCCTACAAGTTTTACATAGAAATAGCCGCGAGAAATTTCGATCGTTGGTTGTTTCCATACCTTCAATTCCTAAGCGAATCTTTTTGAGTCCCCTATCTTTAAGTACCTGCTTGGCAACATCTCGATTCTCGATGTACTTGAAAAAGCGATACATGGCCGTACTATTTACAGTTTGTGAGTACTCTTCGCCCATTTGTGGTGGATATTCTTCATCCCAATCAACAGTGTCGTCATCCAGAAGCACGACAATGTGACATTCGCGATCGCCGCGTTCCGCCGAGTTTACCATGAGAGGCAAAATGAGTTCCTCCAAGAACACTTCAAATTGGCATCGTGCACCCTCATTTGACAACTCATGTAATAACCCACCTATAGTAAGTAAGTAAGTAAATAGTAGAATTTAAATTTAAATAATGCCTTAATCCGAACTGAAACACTTACGTAAATTTTGACAACGAATTGTGCTTGCATCAAAAGGCACTAGTAAATAATCACAAGCCTCGCGTAATTCTTGAACTGACACAGTCGGAGGGCATCGAATAATTCCTCCTTTATAGTACTCCAAAATGGAGCGGAACACTGTGGCAGAAATGCCTTCAGCCAATTCATACTCTCCTCTATCATTCGTATGCGTAATATCGATGCCAGTGCTGAACATGCGACCTAACATTGTGTTCGGATGCGCTGTGAATATTGCTGGATCGACCACGAATCTGCAAAAATACAAGTTACTCAAATGAATCACTTTTTCTCAAATGATTAGATTATTACCTAGTATTATCAACAACAAGTGTAACTCTGTCTTCACTGGAAGCAATATTCGTAGTAGAAGACGTCGTAGAATTAGGATTTTTTGGCAGTCCGATTGTTAATAGTTGGCGTGATCTGGAACAATAACGAAAGACACAATTGTAATCGCATTGAAACGATCAACAACAACAAAAAAAAGACACCAAGTAGTACCTATTACGAGGAGAATTGTGTGCAGTTACATTATGACATCTAGAATCCGACATTGATGACCGAAGTACAAGGCACGGTTTTGGCTTGGAACACGAACCATAACTAGGCAGAGCAAGCATGGTGTTTGAAAGTAGGTATTCATCGATTATTGTTTCATTTTCTGTTTTTGTTTCCAAAACTTTCGACATTCACAATAATATTGTGAGCTGACATTTGGAGATGACTGCTCACAACAAAACAAACAGGGAGAGAAAACACATGAACGGAAACAACCTTATCGTTAATAAAGAAAAAAAAAACAAAACAAAACAATAAACGTAAAGATGATTATTATTATTAACAAATGAACGAATGAATGTTGTTTTGTGTCATATGCTCTCATCACGAATCGGAACCACATACCTCATACGGTTCTTAAACACTCTGCGACGTCGTTCATCTGTGTAATCTTCAGTGTCACTGCTCGTATCATTATTTTGATAGCTGTGATGGCGATCATTGGCACCTGCCATTTTCACTTTAGGCAGCAGACACCGCAGCACCAAATTGAAATAATTTGAACAATTATAGATCAATCTGGAATTAATCCAGCACATATAAAATGGACCGCAGTCGCACAGAAGCAGCAGCAGGACAAAGGCATGCAGCAAAACCGTAAAAAAAGTGGCAAGAAGACTAGTCTGCTGGTAAGGCAAAGCAATCAAGAAAATCATCAAGATACAGGACAACGCAAGGACGTGAATCACTGTAATTAATAACTTACCAATTGCTGGTTTGGGCTGTTGCTTTGTTTTGTGGTGCGCAAGGGCGTGGGGCGCGACTTCTAGCTGAGCTGAGGCACTGAGTGAGAATATGCTCGTTGACTCTTGAGCTATGCTCTTCTCTTGAGGTCTTGAGCAACTGCTCAGTTCAGTCCACCTTTCACTTGAATAGGCATTCCACTTCCATTTTCCAAGCAAATGGGACGAATATGAGCTACGTTTGTTGAATAAAGTGAACAAAAAAAAAGTGAAAAACGTAATCAGTTTTATTGCTCAACAACGATACGATACGATACGATACGATACGATACGATACGATACGATACGATACGATACGACACGATACGATACGATATTATCGTACACTATTCCACTAACCAAAGAGTTAAGCCACGCCCTAAAAAAGCGCGCAATATTTGAATTAAATATTTCTATTTGTCAGCCCGTTTTACACAACAGATTAGGAAACCTCAATGTATTTTGACATAAGTAGATATGTTCTAACTTCAATTATGGATCTCAATCCTGCTGTTTCTCCAAGTCATTTTCGGCTGAAGATAAAGAGCGTGTTCTAAATATTTTCAAGACTTATTCCATGAGCAACCCTGAAACCTCGAAAACACAAAGTATTATTTATAACAATAACAAATTTGAAATTTGGCGCCATTATTAATTTGTATAGTGTAAAACTGGCCGATGCGCTTTTCATATTGCTCATACATAATTGTGTGAGGCGTGTCCTAACTCTGTGGGTTAGTGAAACAGATTATATAATTGTGAACATCCGAACACCGTCCAGTGCCAATGCCAAATGTCACAAAGGGGACAACCGTAAAAATACCAAGAAACAACTGTACATTTCAATCGAAGTCGAGGATTTATGAAAAGAAAACACTGATCCGACGAGTACTCGGATTGCCTGCCCTGGAACGCACCCATTTTGTAATTTTGCTATAGGCATTTCATATCACGCAAGTGTATTGCGTGTTGCCTAAGTTAATCACATAATCTTGGAAACCAGTTCAGAAAGAAAAATTATTGTAGCTCGTTGTTACAATTTAACATGTTTGTCAAGGTGTTTACTGAAAATGCTGAATAACATTTGTATATGTTTGATTTGTATAATCAAATGTTTGCAAATGCAAATTAAATTTACTCGCCGACGTCCACTTGAAAACCAAGAAAACAACCTTTATGATAAAAATACTGTTATAGTTCAAACGAAATTATAATGAGGTCAATGATTAATGAATTATTAAAATTTCAGAATATTTAAACTGACATTTCAATAAAACAATATTTCGTCGTATTCCATTGTGTAAATTACAGACACGTAGTTACATTTCATTTCAAACGGGAATAATTAAATCAACTTTTTACAATAGTTCAGGAATAAATTAAAACATGTCATAGAGATAGAAATTTATAGAGAGCACAAGAACATAAGAAGGAAGGTGATTACACCAAATCGCCATGCTTGTTGCACCTAAGAGGCGCGAAATTTGAATTAGGCTCCAGCCTCACTAGTCTGTGCGGCGTGTATTTTGGGTAGTCTACAGTTTAGGGCTTTATACCACATGCACATCAATACCATCCCTCTAGGACTATTAGAACTCTGTGAATTATGTAAATTTTTCACCATTTTGGAAGCAGTGGGGCGGGGACTAACAACCGCAAAAACCACGCTGTCGCTGTCGTCGTCGTCGTCGTCGTATCTCTTATCCCCGTATCGCCGCCTTTGATCGTAGCCGTAGTTTTACCGACGTATGCGCTCGCTCACGTAAACATAAGTCCTCCAGGGGTCCACACTACAGCACACTCCATATTATAGCCAGACGAGACAACACAATCATATAGCGAGTGATTCAGTCAGTTCAAGCAGGAGCAGACAGCTCACTCTATTCACTTGTTTATTCGGTTGAATATTTGAGAACGTTGGTTGGTTGGTCGAACCCGAACGTTGAAGTGTTCATTCTAGTCGTGTGTAGGTTTAGAGAATAATTATGTGCTGTTCGTTCAGCTAGTGTTTCTAGTTCTAGGAGTGCAACGTGCAACACGTATGCAAAGTTGATTCAATTGCAAATAGCAAAACGAAGAAGACGTTTCATTCGATATTTGATGTGAAAAACTGTTTTTAATTGGTTTATTGATGGCAACATACATATTTTAATAGAACAGTTTTGCTAATTCGTGTATAGTGTGAGTCGGTGTGTAATATTTATGCATACAAAATCACAGAGAGCAGAGAGGTATGTCGTTTTTATCTTTAATTTTTCATTGCTGAAACTATTTCCTCTTTGTTTGCAACATAACAACTAACCATCCATTAATAATAAAAATAATATTAAGAGTTGAGTCAACATTTAACGATCGAAACGAAACGAATAAACGAGAACGCAGAACAACGACGTGTTGTGCTACTTTTTTACATTTTGCGCTTGTGTCGAGTCCGTACATGTTTCATGCTGAATGAATCCTAGATATAAGTATAGAGTACTAATGAACTAGTGCTAGTGCATACTTCCATTTCGTTTCGTGTCTGCTTTAGCAGACGCAAAGAAGTGAGCTAAAAATAGAAATATAAGAAGAATCAAGTTAGAGTCGACTGATTTTCATTTCTACTCTTTCTTTTATGATTGGTTATTGATAACGAACGAAAATATAAGTGGATCGCTCGTTAAATGTAATTATAATTTGTAATTATAGGTAAAATGAAAATTCTATCAAGAATAAATTAGAAATTAATGTGCTTGTTACGTATATTGTCAAGTAGATGTAAAGTTTGTCGAAAATGAAAGTCTAATTTTGTTAAAATTCGTTAAATTTATTTGAAAATTAAAACCACGCGCGTGTGTACTATCTAGAATGTAGAACTACGTCATAGTATACATTTACACTTTTACAGCGAATTACATTGTTAACAACAATTAAACAAATTTGAATGTTGGGAAATATACATATACTATCTGGTTCCCTGACGACTGGGGCCATGGGGCAATTGGGGCCGTTCACAATTGGGCCGCTGACAACTGGGACTTGGCACAATTCGGGCCCTTGACAACTGGGGCCTTTAGGGACTAACCTCCTTACCGTTCGGTTAAAACCAAGTACGCTGAAATCAAAGTACGTTTTGTGTTCTGGCACTACCCCTCCTGCTAACCCCAATAGGGTCTGAACCTACTTACCTACTAACATCGCCCCAATTGTCAATGGCCCCAATTGTGTATAACCCCAGTTGTCCCATGGCCCCAGTCGTCTGGTTACCATACTATCTATACCTGTACCCAAAGTTCAATGCAAATAAAGGCTCCTCAACACGTTGCGACTTTTTTTTTATTCGAACTTGTCCGTGTGCAGCCTTAAGTTATTTACGAAAACTTATACGATTAGTGCTCGGATAGTGATCTTAGGAACGTTCGTTTACTGCTCCGAGTCATTTCGAAGGCCCCAATTGTCCCATGGCCCCAGTCGTCTGGTTACCGTAAAAAATATTGAAAAGTGGTATGGCTTAAACTGCCATTGAAAATGTATTTAATCTAAATTGTTGCAGTGCCTGCAAATGCATGCATACCCGTTGAATAGGTTATGCGCGTGCGCATGAATTAGGTTTTACGAGCGTAAATGACGGGGCGCCCCGGTGATTAGACACTTCCTATTTTTATAGAAAGTTTCTTCAAGAAACTTTCTATAAAAAACTTACTTGTTTAGGAACGATCAGATACCGAATGGAAATTTGCGCGGAGCAAGTTGTGGATTTCGTATTTTGATGATGGAGACACGTTGCCTCCACCTTTCAATATCGTCCCAACACCTAAACAGTTCTTAAGACCTTTGGGTTTCTTTAAAAAGATAAAAGGTTCCCATTCTTTTAAGGTACATACTTAAATGAAATTCTGAATGCCCTGAAAAAAATCTACCTCCAGACATTTTTGTAGCGAAAAACTCGTGAAGTTGCACGAGATCGGCACGTCCAAGTAATGCGATTGTTAGTGCGACGTTTTATCACAGCCGAACAACGTAAACGTGATGATTTCGGTATTACTGAAGATGATGTTATGGAAATACGACAGGATATCTCAACTCTTCGTTATGAACTCATCGATATCTTGAAGAACAATGGCATGAAGACACCAAATGTATCTTCTGACCAAAACACATGTAAGACTTTCAAAAATATTTTCATTGTCCATGTTACCAAATAAGGCAGTTCGAAACAACTGATAAATGCTGTCAAAGTGCCCTCCAGACTTTTAGGCATCGTTTTTTTTTTGAGTTATTACTTATTAGCCAATATTTTATAGTTATCCTTCTCACACGCTACTGTAAAAACGTTGCCATGTCTGCATGACCCTTTGACATCATACCGAACTGCTCTATTGACGTTTGACAGTAGGTACACTTTAATTGTACTTGAACATAACCAAAAATTGAGGCTACAATAATGTGTTTAACATTTACAGTGTCTGGGAAAAAAGGAAAAGTAATGGAACGTCGTCTTTTGAAAGACTTCCATATTGGTATAGTCGAGGCTGCTGTAACGGAAGCTGTGACAAATCTCAAAGAACCTAAAGATATATTCGGCACGTTGGCGAAAGTAATAGGTAAACGAACTAATAGCAAACCGAAGAAAAAAGATTGGAATGCATTAGTTCGCCAAAATACAACACATAAAGATCCAATTGGTACAACACAGGAAGCGGAAAATTCGAGAAGGAATCGGCAAAGTTTGAGGAGACATATTTTGACTACTATTGGCACGCCGGTTAAAATGGACCAAGACAAACTTTTAGGTATAATTCAAGCTCGGAAATGTCTAATCACCGGGGCGCCCCGTCATTTACGCTCGTAAAAGCTAATCGTCGGGGCATACATGCCGACGCGCATCTGGTAACCGGAGGCCACCCTCAAATAACAAAACAACGCAAAACACTATGTAAAAAATATTGAAAGCAATACCCCGGCTTAGACTGCCACGGAAAATGTATTTAATGTAAGTTACGGTGCCTTCAAATGCATGCATGACCCGACGAATAGGTTATGCGCGTGCGCATGAATGCCCCGACGATTAGGTTTTACGAGCGTAAATGACGGGGCGCCCCGGTGATTAGACACTTCCTTCAAGTTCAAGGGAATATACAGATTGTTATTTATCTTTAATAAAAATTATAGAATACAATCCGAAGTTGGTAGAAGTGCCGAAAACCGCGAGAGTGGCATACGCGAAGTTCATGACGAAAAAGATACAATCCGAATATAAGGTCGAAAATGAAATTGAAAAAACTGAAGGATCAACTTCATCCAGCACTGATGGTACAAGTGGTGCAACAGGTGGATCCACTCGAAAAAGTATGAAAGGACCTGCACCGAAACCTTCTGTTAAATTTAAAGGTATACTTACTTACATTTTGTTTTTGAATGTACAATTTGCATTACTTTTAGAAGCCGCATTTATAGGAAGGCTTAATCTCACGATGGCAATTTGCTTAATATTTTAATTTTACAAGAAAAGTTTCGATCGAACCCGTACCTCAGCATTTCTAGTGCAGTAGAAATGCTGAGGTGCGGGTTCGATCCCCGTCGAGAGAGAAAAGCGTTTCTTGTAAAATTAAAATATAATGAAAATATGAAGGAAAAAATTGCCACCGTGAGATTAAGCCTTCCTATAAATGCATTTCGTAATTTTTTTATTTTTAGTACAATTTCTAGTTTATTTTTGTATTTATATGTTTTAAGCAGTTGCTATTATTTGAATTCTTTTAGTCGTTTGTTGTTTTAGTTACTTAAATACGTTGTTTCTTAAATTTTCGTTGTTTTTTTTTTCTTATAGGTGAAGACACAGCAAGCACGAAGGGACACGTTGAAAGCGAGACGACGGAATCGGCGACAAGACACGTCGATACTGAATCTAAAATTATCGTAAGTGGTGACACAGAGTATATTTGAACATTGAATAGATGCACGAACATTGACAGTCCACGCAAGTAAACCGATGTGAAAAAAATATACTGGGGGTGGTCCTACTGGCTATTTCTCTAAGTCCCTGACCTGAGTATATTTAAACATTTACATGTAGAGAGGTCCGAGAGGTAGAAAATGATTTTTTTACATGTTTAAGACCCGGTTTTATTTTAAGTTTCAAGTTTTTCAGAAGTACAAATTTATTAAAAGGAATTCTTGAGACATTCGGTAAATAATCAATATGACCACAAATAAACACATTATTTATACCTACATCAATTTAGTTGCCTTCCTTTCTTGTTCCTTTTTTTCTCAAGCCGTCCAGCTCATCTAAACATATTCGCAGTTTTATGATGTTTACATATCGAAGCGTCAAAGAAAAAGCGACATGGACAATTCCTATTCATTCGTTAATTTGTTGCAATGAATAGAAAATCAGAAAATTCATGAAAAAAATATTCAACAAAATGACCCGACATGGAAAGTACTTTTGTTAAGTACATTTTTGATGATTGTTCAAAATGAACAAATGAACTTTTCATCCCTTTATTAAAGCAGTTAAAAATGGAAACATTCAAATTGTCACAAACATGTCAAAAAGTCAAAATTTTTTGTTACAGTAAAAATTTCTAAAAATTCAACTAAATTTCATAATTTCAAGAAAACAAATTAAGTTATTAGAGTCGCGTTACTTTTGCAAAATTTTTATTTAAATATAGGTATTTGTCCTTCGTCCTTTTTATCGTATATTTTTAGTTCCTTTAAAAATCCACAATGATATTGCTGTATATTATACTACTTATCATAATTGGTCTGGCGGCTTATTATTATTTTAAAGACCGTTAAAACTGCGAATTTAACATCAACAACATCGGTGATTAAAAAAGGCGTCACCATCGATGCGTCACCATCAATCAAGGACGAAATGAAACCAGCATCAAGTAAAAGTGGTGATGAAGTCAAGAAGGAATTGGATTCTGTTGAAATTCTAAAGCAGATTGAAAAACAACAGCCCAAGGATTCCGAGCCGGATAAAGGAGAAAAAGTTGATGAAAAAGGAGATAATCAAGGTAAAGCCATAAAAATAAAAAATTAGTAGTATAGAGTGCCATCTGCAGGAAGGTGAGGTGAGAGTGACGAGATCCAACCCATTAAGGATTATATGTGGATTAAGTGGATTATATGTGGATTAAGTGGATTATATGTGGATTAAGTGCATTATTATGTGTATTAAGTGGATTATATGTAGGCCCCCACATATAAGCCACATAATAATCCACTTAATCCACATATAATTCACTTTATCCGCGACGACCACGTAAAACAGCGATTACTATGTGTGTATGCAGGCACATATGACAGCCATTATCACCACTCGCGAATTATGAGCTTAACACGAGTCAATTATAGGTATTA
>JARJEB010026310.1:0-10084 GCA_030264535.1 Liometoxenus newtonarum
CAAGCGTTTCACACTGCAAGTTGAATTCCATGGTTGAATTTGTAAGTTTGAAAGCCATACTGCAGTATAAAAATTAAATTTTGTCGTCGCGGATAAAGTATAGTATTCAATTCGCGCAGAATGCAGGCCATTTATTATACGCTTGGGCTTTACTACACTCGGCTCGTTTCGCTTCGCCTCGTTACGTAAACTTGCCCTCGCGTATAATAGCCTGCATTATGAGCTCATTGAATAATATACTATTATTTTTTGGTGTGAAAAAGCTTTTTGAAATTTTTCTTTTCACAACTTTCATTTCATTTTTACAATTTTGGCCAATTAATAGATAATAAATTAATTTCGTTAAAATAGGTTGAAACATCATCGTTAAAGCTATTAAGATGAAAAGGATAATAAAAATGAAAACGAAAAGGAACATGAATATGAAAATTATGCTTAACTCTAAACGTTCCACGTTCATCGCTCATCTTAACATTGTTTCTTCCTGTAAGTTCAACGTTTTTGAACGACTTCAGCCGACAATCCTGCTCGTTTCCCAGGCTTCATCTCTACGATTTTCTATTTAAAACGCCATTCTAATTAATAACTTTACTCAACATTATTTCAGCTTGCTTCAATTTGGTTCAGCTCTCTTACAGAATCCTTGCCAAGGAATATACAGAACAAAAACCGCCTTAAGGTAACAGGATAACACATAAAGGAAAACGGTTTGAAATTATTTTTGAAAAACGTAATATTTTTAATTTTTATATTTAATTTCAGAAGCACTTTATTCAGTTAAGAATGTGTTCGCCTACAAGGCGAATAGTTTGCAACCCAATACACATATTTTAAATAACCTCATCCATTTTCAGGTTTTATTCTTTTCATTATGCTAAAAAAATATTTAAAATAGATTCGTGGAGCAGTTTTAAATAGAAAATGAATTTTGGTTGACGTTTAATTAAATATTTTTCCAATTATTCGTTCCTTTTTCCATCTAACCTACAAATTCATGAAACTTTTCTATTTTTTTTTGCTTTTCATTAAATCTTCTCCCGATTTATTATGTTTGTTCAACTTTTTATTTGGTTTTCATATTCGTGCTCGTTTTATTTGATTTGATCCTTGTTTTCCCAAAAAAGCGAATATTAATCTTCCTTGAGAAAACACAGAAAAACTGCCCTAAAAGTTAAAATTAATTTGGTTTTTAATTATATTCGTGTAAACAAAGCTTCAATTTTCATATTAGTTCTCCCCCGTTTACATGTCCTTTAGAAAAATATGTCCACATCCTTTTCTGCTTTGTACTAATTTAACTTTTCTTTTCATTTTTGTGTATTAAAGGTATTAAACTTTAGTTTCGGTGCTTGTATTGGGTGGAAAGTCCGGTATTAAATGCTTAAATACTTGGGGAAAGTCAGGCGAATGTCGGGAAAATTCAAAGGACGAAAAAAGTTCCGAAAACTTGTAGAAAAACTTCTACAAAAGTCCATTTTAATTAATCCGTTGCGCAACTAAAGTTTCGTTTTACTTCCTACATTATTATTTAGTAAATTTTTCCGGGTTTAAGCATTAGAAATTTTCTCTGAAAATTGCATTAATAATGTTACTCCGATTGGTTGCACCTTTCTATTGCAAACAATTTTCTAGTTTCCAGTTGCAAGTTAGAAATGTTTGACGTATCGATTCCATGCATCCGTTAAAACTTTAAATGGGCATCGAGAACTTGATAAAACTTGATGAATAGAGCCGTGGGCTGCCAACTTTCTAATCGAACCGAGACCGATGGAAACTCATGATGCATTAAAGATATTGCACATACCGCGGAAAATCCAATCAGCCGTTCTGCAAGAAAAGAAAAACTTAGGATCACTGCAAAAATGCAAAGGGAAAACTATGAAAATGTTATTTATCACAAAAAATTTAATAAAATTGCCTTATTTGTTATTAAAGTCTTTGAAATTTTCTAATAAATAATAAAATTTTCGCGAAATCCTTCAAATTTTCTTCTATTATTATTTCACTTATATTATGTTCGTTGTTCTTGTACTAATTTATTAAGTAAATAAGAGCATAATTGCTTTTAGATATATTCCCTCGACATTTCCCAACTTTCCGTCTTCAGTCTTCCATCTCCTTGCTGATCCTTTCTCATTTTCCATTAAATTTCATTGTTTGTTAAGTGTTGAGTTTGTTAATTTGTCATTTTCTTTTAATTTCACTTCGAAAATATCGTTTTCTTAGCGGAATGAAACGAAAACGTGTTTGTATAATTTTCAGCATTATCCTTGGAAACTTTAGCTTTTTAGAAAAGTTTTGTTTCGTTTTATTAGCAATGACTTAGCGCGGAGCATATTTGAGAATTAGTTGTTACTCTTAAACTTTGCAGAAAGGAAAATTCAAGGCATATACAAAATTAATAAATTAGGTACATAAAAACCCTAACAACTTGAAGAAATTAAAGGATAATTTTGTTAGGGTTACAAAAAACGAATTATTTTAAAGACTACTTAATTTATTCTTTCTTAGTTACAAGTAAGAAATTGAGGTTTAGGAAAAAATATATCTATGAGCCAAAGAGATGTGAAAAATTCAAGGAATTTGAAGGAAAACTTGCAAGTAATTCAAAGTGTGAAGAGCCGTAGACAAAAATAAAGGAAAAGCACTTCAAACTTACGGTTTCACTGGATGCAACTTTTACCTTAGCAGGTTATGAAGTCTTAAAACAACCTACGGCTCGAAAATGAGCAAAACCAACCCAAAAAGTCCTTGAAATCCTGAATAAATAAAGCTTGAATAATTTAGCGAAAATATTTACATCTTAAACTTTTAAAAGTATATTAATCGATTATTCGAAACTTTAAGAGGGCAATTATTGGCACGATGAAATATATGCAACCCAAGTTACACATTTTCGAAAAATATTTATAAATTTATCTGTTAAATTTGTAGGTTTGTTTGCAAATTTGTTAACATTCAAGCATTTTTCCCTCTTAAATATTTTTCACTTTTAAAATCGCAATAATCGATCGTTTTATAATGTTTGCGGTTTAATTTGAGGTCCCAGCAATTTCCTTTTCAATATCCTTCGTATCTATGGCAATGTCCTAGTGACTCCTGCGTCCCTAAGTGCTTCCGTTTCATCCCGTTTAAGCCTCTATTATGAACAGTATCATTGGAAACCATTCAATGAATGGAAATGGACCAACAGCGCATTGATAGGTAAACCACAAAACAAAAGATAGCTTATAGTCCTGTAACAAGGATAATAATCAACAATCAAGTGCAAAATGTAAATAAACGAATATTTATACACAAAATGGTCGTATTGTTCGTTGCGTGCTTCAAATAAAAGCAAAATAAAATTGGTTCCTGTAAAGCTATCCTTCACAGCGAGGATGTTTGACATAAACGATTTAAAGTTTGAAGGATGAAGCAGGAATACGAAAACTCGGAAATATATGTTTTATCGATTGACAAAAGCATTTTAAAAAAAATGCAGGAATATTGAGTATATATTTAGACGTCGTAAAATTTTATCCGTGCATATTGGAAATTCAAGGATAATATTTTACTAAAGAAAAAAGTTACAAAAAGGTAAACAACAAATTCAAAAATATAATTGATTTTTGAATAAAAAAAATTTACTCTTTTTTAGTCCTTTTTGTTATTAAAATTAATGGCCCTTGAGAAAATTAAAAAAAGGAATTGAAAATATTAAAATTAAACATTTTATTCATTCTGGTTTTACTCTGAAGGAAAAATTGAAATGAAACATTTTTAATATTTTAATTTTCACTTTAATACCCAATGACAATGGAGAAATTTCCTACAAATTCCTGCGTAGAAGTCCTTGCCAGGAAAATGAATAATAAATGTATTTAAAAAGCAGAAAATTTATGCTAGTTTTTCATTTTTCCATATATCCTTCAATTTATTTAATTCTTTTGTCTTTTTATGATTCACAGGTATAAGGACTATTCACAGGATTCATAATTGTAGTGAATGAAAAGTAATTATCTAAGTGGTGAAGTACTTCTAAGGTTTAAAAATGTTTTGTAACGATCTCAGTGACATTTTCCACTATCTTACAATTTTCTCCAACCGAAAAGTGGCCAAATGTACGTGCACAACGAGTGAAAAATCAGGACATCGAAAAGTATGAAAAATCCGGTGGGAAATTAAAACCTTACCTTTTTGCCCTCGCGGTGTAATGCATGTCTTTTTATATGAGTTATAAAAACGAAGGATTTTCTTCCTGTCTTCAGGGATAAGTATTCCTTAATGAAATCGTAAATTTTTCCAACCAAATCATGAAAATTAACCCTGACCGTTTTTTATTATTAGATTTTCTAGGGATTCAAAGGATTTTCATTCAATTTTCAAACTTTCCTCAAGTGTTCTTGGAAAAACTTAAGTTAATGAAAAAACGTGTAAAGTTATTGAGGAAAATAAAATTGTTTTTTATGCTTGTGGGTTTCTCCTTAAAGAATTCAAGCCATTTCGAATACATAAAAGTCCTCAAATAATCGTATTTATCCTTGCATTTCCTCGAAAAAACTTATTTAATGAAATCTGTAATCTTTTATCTAATGTCCCAGTTTTCCATATTTCCTTATGGAATTTTCATGCTTCAAGAGCAAATAAATGGCATCTTTAATTATTTAATAATTTTATCCTTGATTCATTCATCATCCTTTTTGAAAGTTATCCTGCAAGAATTATATTTGAATACTTAAATTAATTACTGTTTCATTATCTTTATGTAATCAGTAATCCCAGTTGGAAAGATACATTTATGAGGACATAAAACATGAATCTCAGAATGTAAAATGACTGCGATATGTTTAGTAACGAAATACTGTTGTACCAGCCGCAGGATAACAGTTTATGGCCGTGTTTCTTGCAGGCAGGACGATAAATTATAAATTTTGTGCAAGGAAAACCATTTACAAAACTTTTCGATGGCTGAAATTTGTTTAAATAAAAAATTATTCCATTATCCTGAAGTTGTGTTTAGTAAATTTACAGTATCTACAGTTTTGACAGTTTTCAAGTTGTAAAACGCCAATTTTTAATCGCAATAATAAAACTTAAAATATAAATTGGTAAAATCATGAATAAAACCATAAAATCGAACCAATTCATAGATTTTTATTATTTTTGAACAAAATTTTTATATTCTTGACATTTCATTTTGATAATTATTTTTTCGTTTCATTTCGATTTATTTTTTGTTGTGCAGCATTTTCTTTTATGAGTAGCATGTCCATTTATAAAAATTATTGGTTTGCAAATGTTCGTTCAATGCATGCGAAATATTCGTTTTTGATTTATGCATTTTACGCCTAAACAAAAAAAAGAACAAAAATGTTTGAACAGTGTCAATAATTTGTGGAAACATGCGAATAATCAAGCACTATTCAAGCGCACAAAATTACAAAACAAATGGGAAGTCGTCGAAAATTTTAGGAAAAACTTTTAGGCGTTTTAATATTCCAACTGGAAATTTGTCACTATATTTTTTTCAATTGAAAAATGAGTAACAAAACAAAAAAAGTATTGAAATGTTACAAGAAGAGAAAATTAGCTACTTGAAGCCTTTTTTACAAAGGATAATTTGAAAAATGGAAGGAATGCTGGCAAAAAGGAAGACTAAAAGGATAATGAAACTAACAAAAAGACTACAATGGGTAAAAAATGGGTAAATGCACACAAAAAATCGAACCATTATTGCTAAGAAGGACTTATGAAAGTTGTAACTATCTAACATTGAAAACAATGTCCGAATAGCGACGGATGGTAACAAGGAAGAAACTTTTGGACGCGTTTTATTGCCAGGCGCATGATGGATTACTAGGCTTTACTCTTGTCTTGTTTTTTTATTTATTTTATTTTCTAGTTTCATCCACTTATCGTCCTTCGCATAGTTTTCCACATTTGTTCATTTTCATTTTCATGCGCTTGCTTTCGTAGCTGCATTCAAGTAGAAACAAGGCAGGAAACTTTGAAAAGGGTTTTATCCTTCGATCCAATCCTGCCAGGATACTGTAAAGCATTATAAACGAACATGTAATGTGCTCATTATATTGTGGCGATAATTAATGATCGAGGATTAATTGCCATTCCTTAGTCGTCCTTTGGACTTTTCCAACATTTCCATAAATAAAATAAAAAATATGTTTCATAAATATTTATAAATACACAACATCCTTTCTGTTTTCTTTTCCTTTTCCCTTTCATTCGTCGTTTTCTTTTTATTTCCTTGTTTTGTTTGTTTGCTTGTGTGTGAGTGCGGAAAATATTTTGCCGAAAATGCAAAAAAGGATATTTTCTCGCGTATACGCCGAACATTTAAACTCAGCAGGCGCCGGAACCCAAACAGAGATAAATGTGCAAACGAGGTCGAAACCTGCTTTTATTATATATATTTTTGCCTCTGTCATTTCGTCCTTTTTAGTTTCCCTTGTGTCGCCGTATTGTGAACCTGGCAGTCACATAAGTATCGAAGTGAGTTTTATTCGAAATTCCACTTTCCACAAAAATTCACGACAACTAACGACTTATACTTGGTGTTTCAATAAATTATTTCCCGTTGTTTTCAGGAACATTCCCAAAAAGCTGGGAAATTTAAGAAAATCCAGCTGAAATATTTACTCCAGATGCGAGGTGCGGTTTTGAGGTCATTTTTATAATGAATTCTTCTCAAGCATACCACAAACAAAGTCAGTCAGCGAACATTGAATAACTTTCGAATTATCCTTAATTTTTCTTTTCGTTTCGTGTTCTAGTTCTTTCTTTTAAATTTGTGGTCTTATTGCTATTTTATTATTAAATACCACTTAATATTTGTAGTATTGCCTTGCAATTACAAAGAACTAAAACAAAATCAAAGAAAACCGAAAGGACTTCCGGGAAAATTTTCTTTTGTGATTGTGAAAAGGTGTCAAAAGTTCATACACAACTAAATAAAATAAATTACAACTTTCGCGCATTCCAGTCGACGAGTAAATGGGAAATGAAAGGACGAGAGATTTCAATGAACTCAGAATTGAAAGGAATAGGAAAGCACAAGGCAGGACAAAAGAATGAAAAATGACTAAACGCGACGAGTTAACTCAATCTATAATAAACTAAACTCAAATAATTCATGGAAAATTGTAATAAAAGTGATTATTTTGTAAGGTAACAAATTGTTGTATGTTTAGTCCTTGCTTAGTCCTTTAGTTGTGCTTTTCCAAAAAGATAACAAAGGATAAACGATGATGGATAATGGATAAAGAGATAAACATGACGAAACGATTCTCAACGAATTCAAGGCATAAAGGAACAAGGGACAATGTAATAAGGATACAGGAAAGGACGATGAATGCGACAGGACGAGAAGAAAACTTTGCCAGGGCACAGAGTCCTAATTACCTAATAAATCATCAAATGTTCAGTTACATCTTATTCATCCCCTCATTGTGTCGTGGGGCTTCTGATATCGTTACATGGCAACGTCTACGTTTCCAATATCCTTGAATTATCCCTCTTCCAAGATATTGGTGATAGCGATCTCTTTTCAACTCGGAATTTTGCTGTTGCAAACCTTGTTACGTCAATCAATACACCTG
The DNA here is from genome assembly GCA_030264535.1 of Liometoxenus newtonarum. Taxonomy (NCBI): domain Eukaryota; kingdom Metazoa; phylum Arthropoda; class Insecta; order Coleoptera; family Staphylinidae; genus Liometoxenus; species Liometoxenus newtonarum. Next base: position 7,599 of record JARJEB010026310.1, read on the forward strand.
ATCTTTGATTATCTTTTCTTATCCGCAGATAATCGCGATTACAGAATTATTATTTTTCGTTGTTATAAATAAAAGAAAAGTTTAAAGGACTATTGGACGATGGTTGACAGGTGAAAGTTTAAAGTTTAAAACCTTAATTTATACCTTTTACAACTTAGACTTCGACTTCTAGTGCTTCTTCTATTCTAACTTTTATTTTTATTAAGTTTAAAGTTTTCCCGTCATTTTCTCCATATTGACGCCCGTTTTTCATAGGAGCAAAGAACAGGATATATACTACGAAAGGAGTAAATTGTTTGAGAAATGTTTGTTCGGGAAATTTTGATGGAAATTTGCGTTGGAAAAGAGCAAATAATTCTACTGCACGAATGAACCCGAAGTTTCCTTTTCGAACTTGATGTGGAGCCATTAGGAATGAAAACAGAAAACAATGGGAATAGTTGGGCGTTGTGTCCTGGCATTTTCCACTTGTCCTTTCAATACAATAACGCGGAGACAATCAAATACAAATAGAATTTAATAAATACACTGAACCAACATACAAATTCAATAAAATCTAACAATAAACTTAATTTTAGAGATACAAATAAAGTAGACAAAGAAGAATTGTAAAGTGCACTTAAGGATATGTGGAAAACTCGATTGTTTCCAAAAATGTAAAGAAAATAAATGTTTATTGCTTTGATGGTAGATTCTCAAAAGCGTAGATGACGCTCAAACTATCTAGATTCCCGTAAATTGTCGCCATCTTAACTGTTCTTCGGTAATACCAATTAAGTGCAGAAAATATGTAATTTAAAGGGCAAATGAGATGGCGCTAAAAATATGAAGTTTTCTGTAATTTGTATAAAAAATAGATACAGAACTCTACATATTTCAAACGCCATCTTAAGTTTTTAGTTCTCAAAACTTACGCTTCTGTAGATTAAATATTTAAATATTAAGGATTTGCACTCAAGGATCATCGATACCCAGTGGTAGTGTAAAAGTGTCGAAAAGGACATGGGCCCATGCTTGGTCATCTATATCCAGGACATGTCCATTTAAATATTTGAATGTTCTATACTAGTTATTATACATTCTCCTTCTTAGTCTTGTTTCCTTATCCCTTTACCTTTTTGCATGGGTAAGGATTTACATTCGAAACAGCGAAGGATTCAAGCATTCGCAGATTCTACAAAGCAACGAGGATATTAAGTCTGGGGACGAATAAGGATCTAACTGATCGTTAGTCTCGTCCTTAAGGATTATAACCCATCAATGTCTCTAGTTGTATCTACTTGTTTATACCTATACGGAGTGTTTCAAATTTTCGAAAACATACTCACATTTTCTGGTCAAACTAATAAAGATAGCAAAAAGAAAATTTTCATGCAATTTCCCGATAGTCCTGGTTAAAGGATAAGTTAAATAATAATTTTTAAATGTTTATTTTCACTAAGTACGAAATTACACCTTTGATTGGTTTACTTAGTCTCTGTGCGCATTGTTAATCTTCCCACTCGCGAAGCTTCCGAAGACAATTAATCTGGACGTCCTGTGGTAAGTTGTGGTGCTCCTGGAGGACGTTTAAAGCACGTCGATATAGGGTTTCTCATTGGGTTACATTCGGAAATGTAGCAAAACAAGAAGGAACGTTTCAAACGAAGGACGACGTTTGATGAATACTGATGGTACGTTTATTTATCGTTCGTTGGTCCTGTTTGACGAACGGCTTGCGGCTACACGCGTCTCCGGGATATCATCAACCGACAGACTTTCTTATCCTTACGCTCTGTTTGTGCTGATACGTTTGGTAGTAATTGAAGAAAACACCAAGGAAAGACGCCAAAGAGCGAAAGAAAGGAAGTTTGGCTAACGTTGAGACGAAAAGGTTAAAATGGTTTAAAGCGATAAGAGAGTTCACAGATTAAATATTAACGGACATATTAAGTGCGCTAATTAACTAACTACACTTGTTAACTATTTTTAAAGATAATAGGACAAAAGGGAATTCCCAAGAAGTACTTTAAGTCCTTTAGTTTTTCCATAAAAAACGAAAAATTTTAGTAAGAGTGATAGAAATTACAGAAATATACTTATGTTAAGCGCCATCTTCACTTTTATTATTAACTACAATAAATAATAATTAGTTTAGTAGTGAGGTGGCGCCCAAAATATGTAGAATTCTGTAATTGTTTAATTTTAAATTTCCATTTATAAGGAACAGATTAAGAAAGGCACATTTTAACCGTCATCTTACTAATTCGTAATGGTGTGTACTGAGTAGTTAAGATGGCGCTCATAACATGTAGGAATCTGCAATTAAATATTAACCAACATATTAAGTACGTTAATTAACAAACTGCGCTTGTTAACTAAAAAGGAATTTGAGTATTTGGACCAGTTAAGTGGAGGAAATTAAATTTCAACAACGAGGAATTGGGAAACCCCAAAATAATGCTTACGAACTCCAGTAATAGGTATTTAATGAATACGGAAAAGTT
>JARJEB010026321.1:0-24484 GCA_030264535.1 Liometoxenus newtonarum
ATGTGTTTCTGACGGCAGCGCCCTCTTACTCATTTTATACATATTAAATTTGCATTACTATTGACACGAATGTGATTAATATGGCTGCCATTTGTTAATTCATATGATGAGCGTATGGTGCGTTAGTGTCTATGTAGAAATGCATATGGGTTATTTTCTACCCCATATTAAACTCTCTGATCAATGCATATTAATATAAGTAACAGAATACAGAGAGCATAAACATGCTTGCCCCGTCACAATATACCAATAATCTGAAATATACCATTTGGCCAAATTTCATTAACTTAAGCAAACTGAATCTAATCAAACTATCGTGCGGTGCTTTAGGAGAACTATAATATAATCTAACCCGCACGTTTACGGTTCCGAGTATAGGTAGATACAATATTGAAGGTTAGGTTATAAACCTATAAACGGGGAGAATTTACGACCATTTTTATTATTTCCGTCCAATTTTACGAGCCGATGCAACAGTATTCGCTCTGTTCCCCTCTTTGGTCATCATTGTCACTCCCATCATCACTCTTCACAATCGCATTCGTAGTCTCTTAACGTTCATCAACATTTTCCACATCTTTCGAACGTTCATCGGATCTTTTCCTCCTTTCCGTTCACAAATTTACGACACAGCCAGGCCACTTTCACCTTGGTTAATTTACAGGATGCCTCCAGAAAGTTGTCAAGTTTATCATTAAGGTACTTGACTTGACTTGTTATAAATCTCTTTAAATTTTCGATAAAGTACAGATTTTTAGTTTCAGTTATCTGTTTATTGTTTCTTAAACGCCCAGTATAAATGTTGAACCAATCCAGAAATGATATTTGGGATTCACACTCTCACTTTCTCACTTAAATGGTGAAAGGCCACAAGCTGCGTGATTTAAGTTCTCCTCAATCTTCAAAGTTTGCCAAAAACTCATATATTGAAGAATATTCGGACAATATTTATCGAATAAAGCATCCCGCCATAAGAACATAAACTTTTATATTATATTATACTCCTAAAATGTCTCACATAAAGAAGGATGAAACCAAAAAAATCGCAACTCCGGCAAGAAAATGTAATGGAAAAAGTTTCACAAGACGAATATGAACCTATCATCGGAAAATCGAAGAATATGTGTGTTTCTTTTTCAGTATAAAGATTTGTTGTTGCACTTGGTGGTTTGTTTTCGGTTCGGTTTTGCAGGATTAGGGGGTGAGTTTGCCCGCACTTATAATGAGCGACATAAGGTTTTCGAATGAAATTGTACAACGAAATGGTGGAGTAGACGAGAAACCCCCCGCGGGCCCATGACAGATAACACAGCAGGAATAACAATGACAATGAGTTCAAATGAGACGTGATCGATGCATATAGCTGAACAAGTTTCAGTGAAAAGATGCAAGAGGGAGAAACAATTGCAGAGAGACTTGTATTTTGGAACTTACATCCTAAATAAGTTTTTTTCCATATAGAACGCCAAGGAAAAGAATACAAAAACAAGATACTGAGAAAATGTAGTAGATTCCCGTTGATTAACTCTTATTGATAATCCAATGAGCTCATAATTAATTTTGCACTACGCTGTTTACATCCCGACCTTGAAAATGTATCATGGTTAAAATTGTTACGTCAACTTTGGAGATCGTAATTAAGCTAAAAACTACTCGATGCAGACGCCCGATTCAGAACATATAGAAAATATAAGTGAAAAGGCGCTTTTACGCTCAGCAAACAAGAACTTCGGAAATTTACCTGAACTAAATTAAAAATTTTGGCGGAACCAATCACCAAAAAGTTATTTTGACGCACACACTCAATAATAAAATAACGAGTTAAATAAAATTGATAAGAATACGTGTGTTATATTTTTTTACATTCCGACTCCATAGCGAAGGTATGCAGGTATAAGAAAGTAAGGTAATCGGAAAAAAAATCAAAGTCTCATTTTTCCTTAATTCGTGGAGATCCGTTGACCTCAGGTCAAAAATCGGTTTTTTGGTCTGGTATGCAAAAGTACTTTTACGAAATCGTAGTGGATACGGTCGGAAAGTTGTGCGGTGCGAACCCATACCGATACTTGTTGCGCGGACTGTACTTTCGCAAACGCAAGCAGCTTTAAACGCGCCCACAAATCTCTTAGAACAGTAGTAGGTAATTAAATAAAATTGATAAGATTTTGGATGGTTTAGGCTCCGGCACTGGCTGATAGTATAAATAGTTACTAAATAAAGGAAGATAAATATATACAGAAGCTTCAGTTAAAAGAAAAAAAAATTCACAAAAGATGTAAGAAACAGGAGACTACAGCTATACATATAGCAATAGTGAATTCCTTATGTTAAGCTTTAGCACATTCTCAAAGCAATTGCAATAATGTAAATACTCGCGAGTCATTTGTCCTGTTGCTACTACAACGTCGCCGAACAAAATATTAAACGTTTAAAAGCGACCGGTTCTTGCAATAAAGACGACTTCGAAACACGCACGCTCAACAGTGGGACTCTTCTTCGGCTGCTTTTTATTTTGTTTTGTTGTGTCACTAAAGACTCAGCGATTTTTTATCTTCCACTAAAATTCAATATTAATCGGATTTAGATAGCAAAAATGTTGAATTCAACCAAAGTCATGTAAAAGATAAAAAAAATGACAAACTAAATATATTCATTTGTATTCTATAAGCAAACATGTGTATGACTTGATAGCGCTTTTGCATTCGTTGATACAATTTTTATATTTTCAGTCTTAAAGCTAAAAATAGTACTTTTCTTGAAAAGGGGACCAAATGATTGATTTCGTAGTATAGTTGGCAATAAGAGTGCACGTGTACAATAAGTTGGTTGGTTGGTAAGAAAAATAGGAAAACAAGGGTTGTTTAGATGCGTTCGCCTCGTTCCATGGCGTTCCATGGCAAAACCTAAACTTCGAACTAAGTAAATGGAGTACGTGTTCGGAATAAACGAAAAAATAAAGCGAACCGCTGTGCCCAGACCTAGACGACGTCTTGTTTTGTAAATGCCGTATCCAGTTTTCCTTTTCGTTGGTAGTTAACGAATCGAAACGTATTCTTGGTATAGTCATCCAGGCAATGGAATAACAAACAACGAACGACACATTGCAGTCGCGCATTTTCCAATGATAGCCCGAAAGATTGGAAAAGCGGGCGCCGCACCTGCTACAGCCACTTTAAAATGGAAATTGCGAAAGGATTGTGCGCTTAGTGCTCGGCACGTTCACTTAAACAGATGCAAATACAATATGTGTAGACAAAAATACATTCGTAAATAGAAGTACGATGCTACAATGGGAGGATTGAGTAATCTCCAACCCTCATTATTCGGACGTTTTTAAATGTGCCGACGGTTTTGTGATTCAATTTATTCGTGATTGTTACATGTTTTTAAAATACTGTAATGTTACCTTATCAATGTCAGCAGAGAAAAATGACATATTTAATCCATATATCACTTTAGTGCCATAAATAAATCATGCGGCAAGAAAAAAATCCAAAAAAGTACGAATAATAAGTTTGGATTTCCATATAAAGCATTAAACTTTTCTCGAACAACAAACACAAAAAATACAATTAATGAATTAATAAGTAACTTATAATTGCATTGTTGTGTGATCTTGATTCAAAAGTGTTATTGTACCAAATTCGGCGTTAATAAGTGCTTTAAAGTTCTAATTAAGAATTCACTGAATTTCCATATCTTCATCATGAAGAATGCGGAATCAATTTTGTTTTTGTTATAGAACTGTAGAAGCATGTTATTATTTTAGTTTTCTTATATTTCTATCTTGAAGGCGAATATATCTAGGTAGGGCTACTATTTGTAAGCCAAAAGTTACTAAAGTACAAATAACAAAGATATAAAATACAAGGAGATCAAATAAATGAACAAATTACTTAGAAATTGAGACAAAGCTGGCTACGTACTCTAGGCAACCAGGCGGGCCTTCTCCTTTGTGGTCGTTCGCGTTCTCCTGGTCACGGTCGGTTTGCCATCTCTCAGCTTCGGAAGTCGCTTCGGGCGTTTCATGTTTCGTACTCGTACGGACGTAGGCCTTTATCCAGCACGTTCGTAACCTGCGACTTCCGAACTCGTTCGGACTCGCGCCAGCTGCTGCAGATTCTTATATTCTAATAACGTACCTACCTGTATTGTACGTTTGTATTTTGATACTTTTCTTGATTTAATAAACCACCCAATATAAAGTTTTAACAAGATTCTTAAAGTTTTAAGTTTGCCAGCTCTCAGCTTCGGAAGTCGCTTCGGGCGTTTCATGATTCGTACTCGTACGGACGTAGGCCTTTATCCGGCACGTTCGTAACCTGCGACTTCCGAACTGCTTCGGACTCGCGCCTGCTGCTGCAGATTCTTATATTCTAATAACGTACCTACCTGCATTGTACGTTTGTATTTTGATACTTTTCTTGATTTAATAAACTACCCAATATAAAGTTTTAACAAGATTCTTAAAGTTTAAACTTATTCTTTTCAAATATAAAGCGCGCGGGCGTGAATGCCCAACAGCGACTCTTCGCAACCGCAACCTCTTAAAGTTTTAACTTCATGCATACTTCAAAACAATTCATACTGGTACCGGCAATAAGAACTTAACACAGAATAAACTATTATACTTCAAGAACTCTTAATTCACTATATTATTATGACTTTTTCGTATTATAAAGTCATATAAACTTGTAAGAAAAACGAAATGACGCGCCAACAGTTAAGTTTCATATTTCGCCAGCCGCATTAAAGATTTGATTTCGTGTATAACTTTTAATTCTTAACGTTTAATTTTAATTGCCATCAGTGAACGCATCTTTATAAAAACGATTTAAGAAACATTTATTATTATATTGGGAGAACAAGAAGAAGATTTCAAATCATTGATGTGAATGATGTTTCTTTTATTCCATAAATAGATTTTATAGTGTTTAATTCACGACTTTATATAATTGCCAATTAAAAATGTTATCATTAGGTACATTTTGGAAGGGGTTTAGTGAACAAAGAACATAGTTTTGGTTCATTAATTGCTTTGCAATCTGAATAGAACTTTCTAAGTGAGTAATTATCCAATTATCAATTTCAATTTACAAATTATCATTTTCAAATTGAAAGAAAGTCTAAACCATCAGCGATTACAAATTGTTTTGCAGCAATGTGTCATATAATACACAAAATTAGGAATTTCATAAGTTGCGTGTGCAATCAACAGTGCAAATATACAAATTACATGGTCCTTCGAACCGGATATAATGTATTCACTATTCAGGGAATGGTAAATGTCATGTTTGAAAATTCAGTAATATTTGCAGTTTATTTGATTGTGGACTGTTTGTAATGTGTGCTAATTGTAAGTGCGAGTAATAAATATGGAAGTAAATGTCAAGGATTAAACATTTGTTATGATTTATGTGCGTGCTGCATTCGGCAATTGTCTATTGCTGTTTCTATTTCATCATTTCTTTAGCGTGCAATTGTTTGCTTTTTATCTAGGCGCGTTGTAATTATATTTGTGTGTGTGTGTGTGTGTGTGTGTGTGTGTGTGTGTGTGTGTGTGTGTGCGTATATAATTTGCATTTATCCTCTCGAATAATTCAAATGAAGTATCGAACAATCGTGGGACTCCTACGATCCTTAATAACATCAGGCGAGTCTTAACATTAACGGGGTCAGTATTTCGTAACATTTTTTTTTTAGAAACCAAAGTCTTTATCAAATAATTTTTGAATTGATCTATTCAATCGTATTCTTCTAGTACATAAAAATATTCAAAATGTAAAACCATTGATTATAAGCCGATCAAGAAAACTATGTATTGATTGTTCAGTCATTCAAAAGTAGTATTTGATGAGATTGGATCAAATCAAATCCAATAGTTGGGATTTTGTAGAATCGGAATGTGAAAACAAATAAGGAAGTTTCGTTTTTATGTCTTCCGTTATTTCTTTGGTTTTTGTCGAAAATCAAATTTCGTTGCACGTTTCGTTCGGTAATTCATGTGAAAAATGGATCAATCAAAGAACGAAATGCTCTACACGAACTTTCCATTATATTCGATGAGAGAAGGAGAAGAACCTTAACATTACCGAAAATATATAAGAAAAACGAAACAATTGGAACGATAAACGAATACAAAATGATTGATCAAATAAATGACCAATTTACTTAGAAATTGAGACAAAGCTGGCTGTGTGCCATAGGCAACTAGAAGGGCGTTCTCCGTCGTGGCCGTTCGCGTTCTCCTAGCGAGCAAGCACAAGAAAACGAAAAATCGTCAAGACAATTACTTCAAGTTTTCTAAGTTTTCTTAGCACGTATCGTGGCTTGGAAGATTTTTCTTCATTCACTGGCTGGCTTCAAGTTTCTTGAGAGATAATTTAGAAAAATCGATAATAAACTTTGAAACAAATACAAATAAAATTAAATTCTATTGAATTCTGCGAAGAAACGCTAATGATTTGCTGGGTTTTATCGAGTATTGGTGAAACGAAAATGAAATTTCATGGAATTCGAATTGCCGGGGACTACAACATCTAGCAACACAAAGTAATGCCAGGCAATTGAATGCAATTCACTCTGCAATTCAAGTAATACACAAAGTTATGGCTTTTATATTGGACGTTTTGTATTAAATTTCTTAATCGTCAATGCCGATGGGACGTTCGTCGAATATAACTGAAATAACCATCATCGGCTCTTCGTAAACTTCTTCATCTTTTTCTTTATCCTTTTCAATGAATTAACCGGGGTGTTTGAAAAAAGCCTCATCCGTCGACCATTGTTCAGCAAATGCATTCATAATTAAATTAATTTTTGGATCATATCCAATTAGTAATTTAAAATGATATCATATAAGATATTCTTTCGAATAAAAGTGAAATAATTTGTTTTGACGATATTTCTAAAACTCCCTGTACGATTTAGTTAGATATATGGAATACAGAAAGAACACGTCCAGAGCATGTCTTGAACAAGCACGTGAATATGTTGCTTGATGCTGGATGCTTTCATGGTTCTTGGTTGCCTTCGTCTGAACTGGAACTCTCTAGGTCTACACATACTCATAGATATGCGTATAGTTGTTGGTTTCAGTTCAGATAGTAAACGTTCAGGTTCAGATCAAGTTCGTTTAGATTCCAGAGGCTTGTCTCGCGTTTCAAACTAGTAGTCCCTGTCCCATGGCATCACATCATGGCAATGGCATTATTGCACAAGCAAGAACACAAGAAGCAACAACACAACGAAGGAAGACGATGCGTGACTCGCATCCCCAAAATGACTTTACCTTATAAAATAAAATACGCCAATACGACGAAGAAATGTGCAAGTATCAACATCATTCAAAGAAAGAAAACAGAAATTTCAAATAGTTATAAAATAACTTAAAAAGAAGAAGAAAAAGTGGAAGTTACACACAAAAAAGACGCGCGAACATTTTTTTTTGTTTAAATAATTCAGTTAATTGAGCAATTTTTAACTATTGACGTACTTAGTCAGTTTTAAATGTCAAATCACAAAGTTTTTTTTGAATTTCTTGAAATCAATAAATTTTACCTATTTGTATAACTTCAAAAGTTGTTTGATTTTTATAATTGTTGCTTATTCAAAAATGTGAAATTATTTTAAAGAAAAACTCAATGTGAAACTCTCGGAGTCGCTAAAAAACCTCACCCTCCCCATAATTCTCGTTGTAATCCGCCCTATTATAATAATCTGAACGGATGGGAAAAATCTTTAAGGTGAAAGATATAGGAACGTATCATCCCTATCATCCCCAAACTAACGGGCAAGACGCGAACGTTAACGCATTCTAGGCGACTTAAAGCATAAGCCAGTTTTTTTAAAACGATGACGATGAGAAAGTGGGAAAGGTTCAAGTTTAAGACTAGGAAAATCTATCAAAAAATGAGAAAGAAAAAGATGGATGTAAGAAAAAACAGCAGAAGTTTTTGAAAACTTTGTGCTCTTATAGTTATAAAACTGGGATTTTTATACTTGGAATGGTGAAACAGTCATAATCATATTCCTGAAATATTATGATGGGCCAAACCATTAAGTTTAAAAGGGTAATCTGTGCTCAAACTTTTTCCAATAACAGTTAAAGGGAAAGTTAGGTTAATAATAAAAGCAAAATATTGATACCTAGAAAGAAAAGAACATTTACCTTTAAGTTCAAAACAGGAAACAGAACTTTTTCGCATTCACAATAAAAATGAAAAACAGAAATGAATGTCGACGAATGATATATCTTTAAGTTTAAAATGCTAAAAAAAAAAGTTCAAATTCAATGCCATAATTATACGTACTGATAGTTGTTAATTAGCAAATAATAAATATAAGCATCATTTCAATAAATGCTTATTAATGCCATTAATAATATTGGTTTTGAGTTGTAACATTCAGAAAAACAGGGAATACCACTACCACTATTGAATAGTAAATTGTGGTGAACGCAATCCCAGATAATTAACGACGATTTAACATGCGATGACTCTGTGTGCATTGTAATTAGGTCTTTATACGGCCTGTTGCTTCGTTGCTTGCCCGAATGGTCGCTTCCTCCAACTCGAGCAATGGTAAAACTATCCCGGAGTAATACTAAATGGTAAAGGTTTCACTGTAGTATAATATAAAGGTCAACGCGCACTATGGCGAAGCGTCGAGAAGATTTTTTCCCCTAGTCACGCGGACACTGCTTTACTTTAAAATAAGTTGATCAGACGACGCGACGGTAACCGCGCGACTAAGCGGCTCACAGCCGCAAAGCCGCGCGGCTGGAGTCGCTCGAGTCGCGTGATTGGTATTGCACCTTAACGTGTTTTTAGCTCGAGTCAGCTTTTTCTTGAATGTTTGGATTCTGTTCAAGTTTCTATGGATGCTTCGCTTGTTGGCATATTCACTATACACAGCACAATCAGCATTATTGTAATTGTAATTCTAATTGAATGTTATTGGTTCGTTGAAAACCCTTTGTATTAAACTTTCAATTATTAAGAAAAACAACTGTGAAAACTGTATGTATACGGGTACACTACACAAACAAACTTTTTCGAATAATATACACAATCATATAATAAATCGTAAATTCTCGAAAACAAATATAAAATTTTCATGTTTATTAAATTAAAACTGCGCGATTTTTGTGTGGGAATAATATTTGTATTTTATAGCTTGGAAAAATAATTTTTAGCAGATATTTTATGCATTTTCCAATATTCGCATAAAATCAACTCGTAAAAACCTGTCAACGACAGTAAAATTTGATAATTTCCAAATAATGGTCGACGCAAAATATTATTCGATTGAAGAGTGTGACACGTTGATAGTACGTCGATGTGTTTAATGAAAAAAAAAATCCATACATATACGAGTAATAGACATTTGGGGTGCACGGTCGATTTTTACAACAACGTTTAGTCATAAAATCTTCCCGCTAAATACGTGCATCATTCCCTCGTTTTGTCACTTTGTGCAACACTTCAAAACTCTATACTTAGGAATTGTTACTGAGCATAAAAATAAAACCAAAAAAAACACATTATCAAATTTATTTCAGTATACATTTTCATAAATATAATATTCCTACCCATTTTGAAGTGTGGAAACACAAAATCTTGCCGCTTCGAGCTTCGGCACAAAAAAGAATAATAAAGTCACGGGATCAAGACGCCCAGCGCTGGACCGTTCGTTTTTCTTTTTTTTAGTCTTTTCAATTTGTGGCGTTTTCGGTGGCAAATAGAAGAACTACGTTTATTAGTCTAGATCTAGAAAGAGGAGACTGACATATAATATTAAGCATTAAGCACATAAATTTTTATACAATGATAACATTTTCATATGTGTTCATGCTGAATGACGACAATACCAATGATGAAATGAAATGAATCACAAAACAAAATCTCATTTCTGCTCAGCTTCCATCAAAAATTTCCATTGTTCCGAAATTTAACAACCAGCACCCGCATTGACATCTTTGTTCCGCAAAATTATTATCAAGACCATATCCCCCTTCGTGTATTTGTAAGCATCACCACAAAGCGAGCGCAAACGTTAACGTAAACAGACTGGACCATAAAGCTAAATGAACAAACGTTGATAAGGACGTCGTTCCACCGTAAGACCTAAACGTTTTACGACCTACAGAGTAGAGAAAGCACCTCATTATTAAATGGATGACGATGATATTAAAAGAGAAGTAAACATTTCACTTTGACTTATGATAAACCATCAGGTCAGGAAATATGACTACAATTTTTTATAGTGATTTGTTTTGTATAATCATGTCAAACAGGTGTTGTCACAAGTTATGACTAGCGCCTCTAAGTAGTATAAGTAGTAACTAATGACATCTATACGTGAATAGTGCAAAGTACTACGTGAAGATGGCACTTTAACTATGAAGATATCTGCAATTTGTGAAGTTTCTACGATTGTTAACTGAAGCGTTAACTTTAACTTATCAAACTTTTTTTTATTTAGTAATACCAAGATAACATTTTAGTACCTATCCAAATCTGTTGAAAAAGAAAATCTAAGGGTATTTCTCCCTTAGTAAAATTTGTTGGAGGTCATAGGCTTGTGGGGTTTGGTTGGTAGGTAAAATAATGTGTTAAGAACTGTATAACACCGTGTGGCATTGATGTATGTTGAAGGCAGCATTGTTTGTCAGCGAACCGGCTCTGGATAAATGTAACGCAGGCAACACAACGAGTACGAGTACGGTTAAGAAGGTAAGTTGGCAAGTAAACAAAACAACCACCAACTCCAAGAGGATCACAATCACAATGTGTTATGTATGCTATGACATGAGTATCAGAGTACAAGAATACGTTGTAGGTAGTTTTCGAAGACAGCGTTACGGCGGCGCAATCGTACCGGAAAATTATTTTATCGCACCGCCAACATCTTGTATACCTACATGTGAACGTGAACAGAACACAAGAAGTTCTCACGTACCTGACGTACTTACCACTGCGATACTGCGCGAAGAAGAGCATGCATCTCGTTAATCGTTTCGTAAAAGTACGAGTGCATAATGATACCCTACATCAAGCAAAGTCATTTTCAAATTTTCAAATTAAGTACTTAAAAGTCTAAAATGTTAAAAAAAAATATAAAGAACATTTTTAATTAAAATACAAAATAAGAATAATTGATAAAATTAAATGAATTAATTAATAAGTGTAGAAAAAATTAACCACTTTTGAATACTTTTAATAATTCAGCATTAGTAGGTTTGTGTGCAATGTGCAACTACAACCGCAAAACTTAATTTAACTTAATTCGTTTTTCTTCTTCTTCATCTTCCAAGCAATGGATTTAATTAAATCCTCGACTAATTGCTAAACGAATCAACGAAATAAGAATGCAGAAAAAAAGGGCACAGCAAAGGAATTCGAAACGGAAATGCCTTTCTTCGTTATTTCTTATAGCAGCGTTAGCATTATTTCGGTTACATTTTGCATTTGAATTTAATTAGAGATTGTGGCTGTTGGTTGTGCGCGGTGCGGTGCGGTGGGGAAAGTCTGTCGAGACGCGGTGTGAAATAGGAACGACATAAATAAGTCGGAGGAAGCGCCGGAGTGCCTGCTCCATTAAACACAAGTCCACAAGAAACAATTTCGCCTTTCGCCAATTTCTCGCCGCATCGTTGTACGATTTTCCTATTTTCGTAATCGTTTCGTATTCACACAATCCACGATCTTACTCATTCTGCTCATCTGGCCTGGTCGACGTTTACGTTGTATATAAGATTGGGAAAAGGAAAATCTCATTTTGGAAACGAGTATATGCATATACCACACATATAAAGAGAGAATGCAGGCACTTAGTGGCTTTAATCTTAAAATGACTTCAAAATGTCATATTCAGAGGTTCTCAAACTTTTGAAAATTATCACCAGTGGGTCGCGACCCATGACTTTGAGAACCCCTGGTCACATGTGTTATACTCGTATGTGTTATATATTTATATATTCAAAATTTGCATCAACATTCTGTAAATATATTCCTAAATGAACAGCGAATAGAGAACCAATGTCAATGTACATGAAAACACATGACTACATATAGAAAATAGATGACATTCCATGCCTTTTCCGCTTTTACGCTATAGTCATTTCCGTTTAATATGTAAATTTGAAAACGCGACCATGTATACATATATAGGACGTAGGTGTTCGAAAAGCGTTCAAAATCTAACGTTGCACGTATTTTCCAATCGTTGGCTCAAACCTAAGGGGGACTTCTAAATGAAACTATAAAGGTACATGCGTTATAAAGGTATAAAGTATTGTGTTGTCGCATAGTGGGGGCGGCATAAATGCATATATGAATAGGTCGTGTATATATCGCATTGGTTTTGTTGAATCGTTTTTCGAATGTCATTCAATGCAAGGGTTTCGATGAAGTCGTTATAGAAAATCCGCTTCGGTTGAACTGCAGTTTACCTTTTTAAAATATACTACACTTACGACTACGAGTGATTCTAGGAAACCAAACAGAAGGGCTATTATAGAAGATATGGTAATAGTCAAGAGTTGATATACTTGTTGGGATTCCGATAGTATTTCATATGTGAAACGTCAGTCATAATAGTTGTCTTGAGAAGGGTCTGATGAGCGAGTGTTTTACGAGAACGAGCAAAGCGACTGCCAGTAATAACACAAAGAGTTGCGAACACTATTTTTTGCACACCAACAATCATATTTTAGAGTCAATATGCCAATTTAAATCACAAAATCACTAACGTTTAACAATATCAACACGTATGCAACCCAAACAACAATTGCCTATTATTGAATGGAACATATAACGAGAAAAAAGGAGATGGACATAATACACTGTTACATAATGAAAAAAAGTAAGTAACAGTTTTGTAGATATAGTGTTATTAGAGAACATCTTATGCAACAGCGCTAACATTGTTATGACATTTATACTATCAATTTGCCTTGAGAAGGGTCTGATGAGCGAGTGTTTTAAGAGCACGAGCAAAGGGACACTAACAATCATATTTTAGAGTCATGATGCCAATTTAAATAACAAAATCACTAACGTTTAACAATATCAAATCGTATGCAACCCAAACAACAATTGCCTATTATTGAATCGAACATATAACGAGAAAAAAGGGGATGGACATAATACACTGTTACATAATGAAAAAAAAGTAAGTAACAGTTTTGTACATATAGTGTTATTAGAGAACATGTTATGCAACTGCGCTAACATGGTTATGACAATTATACTGTCAATGTCAAACGGAATAAAACAAAATTAAGGCAGAATTTGATACAACTGTTTTAAAAAATAAAACTTACGACTGACTCTCTTTATACATCAATTTTCCATCTTCTGAACATCCGTTAGAAGTTCGATCCATAGTAATAAATCAAGCTCAACGTCTTTCTTCTCTTCGTCGATATATGCGAGTAGAGTGTATAAAAAGCGCACATACACCATGCACCATGAACGCCCGTAATCCTCCAACGACCCCACACCACACCCCCAGTAAAGTCCAAGTTCCTATACTTATAAGAAAATAGCATATCCTTGGGAACTTGGCATAAAGCAATTCGTTTCGTCTAACTATAATACCACACTTGCAGGATTCGAAATAGAGCGCAAAGTGTACGGAACTCGTTTAGTTTTCCATTTATTTTTTGTTTCCAATCTTCGACCCAACTGCTTTTTGCTTGTCCAGCGCACTTCGACGGAAAGAACTTGGTGCCTTGGTGTGGCATCGATGCATCTCTATATTCCCAAACTAATCGAATTTCCCATTACACGCTAAATCAGACTTTTAATACCCCGATGAGTCAGTAGTTTTCATGAAACGTGCTGTATTTCGAATTCCTGCTAAGTAAAGGTATACATATTGTGTGATGAAATGAAACTGCGAAAGTAAATCGAACAGACTCAAGTTGGCAAAGGAGTTGACAACCGCCTAGATGCATGCAACCAAATAAGCTCACTTGTGTTCTTTGGGTTGTCCTCACTTTATTATTTCAGCTGATTTGTTTTCTTTCAGTCTATAAAATTAATAATATTGTAGGCGGTCGTAGAAAAAGTATAGTACGTAATACGAGTGGAAACCAAACTCATAAATTTTCCGCTTCATGTGCAATAAGCAACTTTTCCCTCTAGTTACGTAATATACTATTGTATATTCAGATAATTTTTGCAATATTTTTTTAATTTGCAATATTTTTTTAATTACATCCACCCTGTATAATTGCTGTAAAATGGTAAAAATAGATGCACCAGTTGTAAAGCACTAAAGAGACTATATACAATGTACAATGAGTTGTTTGTTTGCTATAAAGGTTTTCAATCGAAAATTGCTATCGAATATATTTTCTGATGTTAAGTTCAAGTCGGTAGTGAAAGGAAAGGGTACTAAGTTCTGCTCCATACAAAGTGTGCACATTTGTTTATGTACATGTCCGGCATGTTAAGTTAACGTGTCGATATAGTGGCGGCTCGGGTAGTCAAGGAATGGCAATGCAAAAGTTAAAAGTTGGTAGACTTGACTGAAATAACTGAAGAGCAAGGAGAAGTAGAAGGAATCCAAACGTTGGACGGTTGGACGAAGTACGAGTCAATGTCAAATGGAATCAACAAGAAATAGTATACTATAGTCTATATCTATAGGAACTGGAAATTGTCGTTCGATTGGTAAGGCAAGATCAAGAAGTCTTTGCCATAATTGGACACTAGTAGCTTAGTAATTGAAAAAGAGAATATATAAAGTCCAAAAATAAAAGAAAGAAATAAACAAACAAACAAATCAAACAAGAAGTGCCCAAAAAAATAAGTAAAAGTCGATTCAATACAAATTACCTTCGTAGCATACAATAAATGAATTGAGCATTAATGACAGTAAATAAGAGTCATCTATATTTCAAATATATAAAGTTATAAACAAATTGTATCAAACGACTTAATAAAGAGTTCTGACTGAACAGCCATAGAGAAAACATTGTCAATTTTATACACAAGTCAAGCAAGGTACATGCACACATGTTCATGTGACAAAAAATACCGATCACGTCATCAGGTTTCAGGTCTTTGATCCAGAGAAACAACATTTACCATCATGCAGTGATCCGAGAGATATTGATTCAATCACAACGCACCCTCCATTTTGGTCCTTCGAACCGGATCTTTCCAAGGAACCATCTTAGCACGTCATCAGGTTCCAGGAAGGTCTTTGATCCAAAGAGACAACATTAGAGATATTGCATCAATGACCACGTACCCACCAGAAAACTTAAAAAAAATGGAAGTAAACGTCATTCCAAATTTTAAGAATTAGAACTTGTTTCAAGGCACGGCACATTGTATATTTTGTTACAAGATACTCTAGTCTTTAAAGTTAAACCATTTAAATTTCGATTGGATTTGATATATATACTTTCAAACATCGAACAACGTCAGCTATGAAGGTAACGATGGGTACGACGACGGGAAGAAGGCTGCACAAAACAATTGCAACGAAATAAAACTGAGAGCGAACGAGTACAAAAAGACTTACTTTATTTTATTCCTGATACTCTCTGTTCCATTCTTCAAACTATACTTCGGCAGTTCAAATCGAACAACGACCAGCCGAGAGTTCGAATGGTTTATGCACCCTCATATACACCCTCTTATCGCAGGATTTACGCTTTTAAAGAAATCGATTCTGCACAATTTCATTCGGATTCAGTCTTTACATTCACTGATTCTATAGAAACCGATAACAAACCTTCGCTGAATAAAAGAAAATAAAACTATAAAAAAAATATAACTTTTTTTGTTAATTTAAAAATATTAATTAAAGTATGCTAGAAGTCTGTGTTCGATCCCCAGTGAGAATGATATCTTTCCTTGTGGATTTATGAATGAAAAATTGTCAACCGATAACATACTTTCGCTGAATAAAAGAAAATAAAACTATATAAAAAAGATAACTTTTTTTGTGAATTTAAAAATATTAATTAAAGATATGCTAGCAGTCTGGGTTCGATCCCCACTGAGAATGATAACTTTTCTTGTGGATTTATGAATGAAAAATTGTCACTGCATTTGCTTGATTAAAAAAATTTGTTCTGAACTGAAGTGAAAATTGAAATTCAAAAGTTTCATCAAATATGGTCATAATTAATATTCATTTATGAGTTTTTAATTTTATGCGCTGTCACGAATTCTAAGCTATAAAAAAAATTGTAATAAAAATTGCCACGTCTCAATTCTCCCCCAGCAAATGCATTTTCTCGCTCAGTCTTTAAATGTTCAGTCGTTAAATTAAAACTGGAGACAAAAAAACAAATGCAACGCAAATATGAATATAGGAATATGACTATGTGTTGTTTTGATTTATGACTTTGAGTTATGTTGATAAAACGTTGAATTGTGTCCTTTGATTATCCTGGGAGTTGGTTTTCCGCAAGACATTCTGCTTCTAAACGCAATATAGTTTTCTAACTAGAACTTGCATCTCGCCAAATTTATGAGTAGAGTTAAATTCGTAAGAAGTGAGAAGAACTTAGAAAGGAGAAACTTTGTTGTAATATCTACTCGACGGATGACGGATTACTTACTTTTTTAAAGTTGCTTGAAGGCATTATTGCCATACTCTTACTGCCATTTTCAAGCCTTGGTTTTAAAACAGCGCACATTGTTGGTAAGTTCGAAAAAGTTGAACAGTCAAGACTTATACAAAGTATTTCAGAAAAATTTAACTAAAACAAAGATCAAAGTAATTGTGAAACAATCAATTTTTCAATAATTTCTTATTATACTTGCGGTACTTAATAAGAAAGTTTTCTGATTAAAATTATTTATAATTTTTTGAAACGTCCAGTATATGTGTGGAAGTAGTAGAAGTAAGAGTACCTATTCACCGGAATTGAGGGTTATTTTTCTTTATCGTTGCCGTTTTAGATTATAATGCGATTTTCTTTGTGTTTCTTAAAGACGATGCCGCGGGAGTTTGAGACTTTGAGACAAATGCAATTCCCATTCGAAATTCGGGTGCGTTACGGAATACGAAATGAATGCGAAATAACTTATTTCAGAAGCGCTATCTGCAGTATTTCAACTTCACTGAATTTTGCAACGATTACGCATGCATGCATGGCAACCAAAAACCTTCAAAAGCACCAAGAGACAAAAGTCAAAACGAAATATCCAATAATAATGAATTGATATTATTAGAAAATATGAAAATTTAAGTCAAAACACTGACAGAACCACCCCCGCATTGTATTCAAGTTATCTCAAAATAGAACAGAAACGATCAAGGATTACTTGAAGAGGAAAGAGAAAAATCTTATACTGAGAAAGAATTGAACACGCTTCTTCGGATTTCATCCTTGATCCTTTTTAGAGAAATAAAAAGGAAAACTTATGTGCGGTTTTATCTCTCCCGGACTATAGGTTTCTATATATGTGTGCACTTCTGTCTGCGCTCTTAAACTTAAACCGATGACACGATAAAGGTGGAGATGTTGGAAGATGTTGGAGAAAAGTTTGAGTGCCAGGAGGGTGGTATGGATTACCGGATTTATTTTATTGCGTCTCATCCACCTTTACTGAAACCGCCTTCAATCGTCGGCTCATTCCCATATTGCTATACTGAATTCCTGAATTGTAACTATATATAAGCTTATTCAGAGAAACGCGCATAGTTTCACCTTCACTAAATTTGACAGGTGACTTATATTTGTCGCTCATATTCGTGAATGTATAATTTTGTTTAAGTTCTCTTTTGGTCCAAATTTCAAAATTATCTTTCGTAGGTAATTTTTTGATGCAAACAATAACCATGTGGGGGGGGGGGGGGGCTATTAAAATGTATCTCGGCGGGAAATTAAAATCTTTGTAAAACTAATTAACCAAAAAGGCAATGTACACGATATTTTGACACTGAATGGTTAAATGCTGCAAATTCCTAGTTTTAGTTGACAAATTTCCCGAGGAAGCGTCTGTCGAGTGTAATTTGCATTTTAAAAAAACAACTAAGCCTAATAAGGCTATATGCAAATTCGATCCCAAACCATTTTATAAGTCTAAAAGTTATAATTTTATGACACACAAATTCGCAGGTACTGTGGTTATAGGTTCAAAAAGGTAGAATAAATGGTTGTAGGAACTTGAAGTTAGATTCCAAGACAACAATCATTGTCAATAAAAATAATTTTAAAAAAACAAGTACGTTAAAACTAAGTACGTTAAGACCAAGTACGTTTTGTGTTTCCACTAACTACTCGTTAACCTCAATAAGGACTAACCTCCTTACCTTGCCCCCCAAACTGAACTGGGTGCCAGGTAGATTTCGGGATTCTAAATGCAATTTTTGCGGGAATCTAACTGCAAATCCCTTTTGGGCCAAAGCCATTAAATGGTCATTTTAGGAATCTAAACGAATCCCCCCACTTGAAACGTAGGTAGAAGAAAGAAAGACATGTGGTCAGCAGATCAGATTGCAAGAAAATATGAATAAGAAATGAAGAGAAAGTTATAGAAGTGCACACAGTCCCTACAACTGTAACAGTATATTAATATATTTCTTATTCTTATTGCAGGAGTCGATATTCCGAAGACCCGCCGAAGAGTTGTTGCGGATTATTAGCATGGCGACCAGGCTCATTACGATGGTTCATTGCGCTTATTGCTTTGGTAGCCGTCTGTTGCGTTTTGGTTGGGACCGCGTTAGGTGCAATGAAACCTTCTGGACGAGACCATTTGACTGTGTCTTTGCTTATGATTGGTGAGTAATAGTATCTTATTTTGCTTCTCTATTTTCTTTTCTCAGCATAGTGCGCAATGCCTTATTTCATTAACTATAACTACCTACTTATCTACTGTATAAATCCGGTTCTGTATATCAGTGTTAAGCAACCCGTGTTAAATTCCAATTCGTTGTCATGGCAACTGACACAGGCAATCTGTCGGCTTAATAATGCGATAATTAAGTCGCCTTCGTCCCCATACGTATTCTCTCTCCCTCATACTCTCATAGCGTAATATCGTCGACGTTGTTGGGATGACAATGTATTGCATAACTCTAATGCATTACGGGACGGTTGATATGTCCTAATACTATCAGCAACCCTTAATATACGACTCGACGAAATCAACGCGTTTCTGCTGCTTACCTATCAACCCGGGCCGATACCCTCTGTTCCTACCTATATATTCTAAAATCCGTTTATTCCTCGTATTCGTTGTTGGTAGGTACTCATTCATGTACTGAGCTGTGGTACAGAGCGATGTGCAGATGTTGAATGCGGGACCCATTGTTGTTTTGATTAAATGCATGCATACGAATTCAACCTTTGCTAGCGAGGTGGTCGAGTGAATCGTTGTGAAGCTGAATTTTGGATCTTAGATTTAATTTGTTCAAGATCCGACTCGTTTCCGTGAGTCAAATATGTGTTCGTGATAGTGCCATTTCGCACCAAGCCATCGACGAGTCAAGTCCAAGAAAATCAAGTCAGTCAGTTATTTCAGACCGAATTCCCTACTGTAGTCATTCGGTGTGAAATAACTGACTGACTTGATTTTATTGGACTTGACTTGACGAGATGGCTTGACTGGCTTGGTGCGAAATGGCACTTAGCGAGCGAAAGACTAGTGTCAAACTATATGACAATAATAATTATATTACTTATTAATTTGCATAGGTATATGCTGACATTGTCAAAATTAATAAAAAAATACTCAAATGTTCATGCATTGAATTACGTCATAAGTTATGTTTTAATAGAACATGCTGTTACTTGTCTATTAAAAATATCAGCATTAATACCTATATTTAATTACGAATCATCGTTAAGTAGTTGAATATTTTGTTTTGTCATTGAGTATAGTTAGGCTGGCAAAGTATCGTTTTATTCCGCACCGCATTTCGAAAATTGAATATTCCCGTAAAGTTTTTTAATGTACCTATATAGTTGGAAATTAAGTTATATGCCCGTCATGTTATCTCTTTTGATATGCCAGCAAAAGTTCAATTAACGAGCTGGTTCGTGTGTTAAAAATTTTCCCCATTTGCCTTTCGCATTCTCAATTTTCCGTTGTACATTTTACATTTCTCCATTCATACTGTTTCTATATTCCTCATTCTCATTCATCGTTTGGATTTCATTTGTCGTCATGCTCTGTGTTCCCTGTTCTCTATATTTGAACATTATTCGTACATTTCCGTTATTTATTTGTTCCCTTTTCCCTCTATCGCTTTGTTATGTAATTGTAGAAATGGAAAATGAAAATTTGTGTATATCAAAGGGAAATTAGAAATAACGAGTTAAAAATTTGAATGTTTGACTTCATTACTGATTCATTTAATGTCCGCTCGGTATCTAAAAGTTTCTTTCTTCCTCATTAAAACTTCATCTCTTGCGGTGCCGCGGTGGAACTAATAATATTCAATTAGATTACTTTCCTTTTGTATATGCTCTTATATATTTAGACATTTATACCTTTAACAGTACGTTGTTGTTTGGTGGTTGAAATGACCAACTTATACCGCACTTTCTGTGAAAGAGTTTTCTTTATTAGTGGCTTGGTTGCGGTTCCATCTTTAGATTTTCTTTATTAGAACACTTTCATATATGACTATTACTTATAAGCTAGTTAATATTCTTATTCATTTAATTTTCGTACTTTTATTCGAAGATGAATAGACTTCTTTATTGTCATTTGCAGATGTTCCAGTAAATAAATACTGTTAATATATTTGAATTTAGAAACAAACGCCGACTAATACCGTTTTAATTTTTTGTCGTTGTTTGATTTGAAAGAAATAAAATTCACGGCAACACCTGCACTTTGTAATTGAGCAATTGAGCAAAATGCTGACTTTTCCTTCCATTGATCATGCAAATGATTTATATATTCCATCCATTACAGAATTCTTTTTATCAATAAATTATTTTTAATAGCCGTTCTTCGTAGTAGATGCTGTTATTTGCTATAAATTTTGTTGGAACTTTTGAAAAATTCAGAGATGTAAATATTTCCATGGCAATTAAACTAATAACATAACAAACAGAGGGCAGGGCAGTGAATGCGATGCGTCTGCGTTTCATTTCATATTCGCAAACTGTTTCTTTTAACTCTAACGGTACAATAAACTCTTTTGCAATATATACTTAGATATGTGTGTATGAATCTAATAGATGTTGGTTGTGCTCTTTATAAATGCTCTCTGTTCACTGTTCAGGTGCAGTTAGCTGCTTCTAACTATATATTTCTGTTGTTACAGGCGTCGGTATCATCCTGGTGACCGTGAGCGGCGTTGCATGGCGATTAACGTCTCACGATTCTTCAACCTGCAGATCCATGCTGGGCTTAGGTTCAACCGAATCGGTGGAAGCATGTCCTAGACGTTTCGTACCACGATTGCCACCTTCGTACGGCCGTCCCCATCATCCATATGCTGCAATGATGTATCCAGAGTTTCAATATCGGCCACCACCGCCCAGTTATCAGGCGTCGATGCAAGAGTACCGACTGCGATTGCTTCTGTTGGATAGAGGCAGCACGCCGCAGATACAAGCTGGTATACAGAATGCCGTATCACCGCCTCCTACCTATAGAAGTCACAGTGGTAGTTTACTGCGGTAATTAAGAAATAATTTTAGTACAAAAACTGATTGCAATTTTAACTGAATTTTCGTTTTAGGGTTCCTCTATCCAATCGGCGAGATGCATCTCAATCAGAATATAGTTGTCCACCATCGTATCGCTCGCAAAATTCATCGTCGCGAGCGGCAGCAATGCTCCAGAGCAATTCAATAATGCACAGCCGCGAGCAATCTCTCAGTCTATCGGAATCGAATCAAGATGGTTCAGTTGTTAATGTGGTCAACATTCTTTCGACCAACGACGAGGACATTGCTTTGGATAATATAACGCTAGATTCGTTGAAGTTGGAACCCGAAGAAATCAATCCGTTGAAAATGCTATTAAAAGGTTCTTCTAGTGAGCTGGAGGGTACGAAGGATGGTAATCTAGTAACAATTGTTCAGACGAGTGATCAGAATCCAGTCATCGTCACTGTTAGCGGAAGTTCACATTCGGATAATTGCAATACAGTGCAAATCACTGAAATACCGAACGAAATGGAGATATTAGCACATCTTTAGTGATGAACATAAAGAATTTTTATTAATCAATTACAATAATCTTGTGAAACGTTAACAAGATTTATTCGACAGAGTTTCACGCACTGAATTTCGAAACTTGGACAGTTTATTTTTTGGCTTTTTGAATTTAGTGAAATTGACGTATTTTATTGTGTGTTACTAATGTCCAAAAAGACGTTATGATTGTTTGGACATTAAAAATATTCAATAATTACTTTTGTTGTTATATACCTGTATGTATATTGCGATATTATGTGCCTATATTGTAGATAGGACTACTGTATGATATTATTATGTATGAACAATCTATTTTAATTTGTATCATAAAACGCTTTTATATTTAAAAATATTCATATTTAATTTAAACAGGTTTTTCCGAGATGTTAATACGATTAAGTTCATCCTAAACTTTCTGACTTCTCTGAATTATGGATTTTCGAAATATTTGGGGGTATGAATAAAAAAAGCATTTGCTCTTACTTCGAGTAAGAGCAAATGCTACAAAGCATTTGCTTAAGTGAAGTCTTCGTAGGTACATAAAGCAAAAGCTGCAACAAAAGGTTGTGATGTCGATACTTCAGCATATGCTCCGGTTGATAGCTTCAAGTAGCCTGTGTTAGCGTTTGCTCCAAACCTTCTTAAATTGTTTAATTGAATGTTGAAGTAAACAATCAATAATTACGTGAGAAATAGACTCAAATTGATGTTCGAGTGATAATGACGGCCAAGACTCAGACCAAGATGAGCAAATGGCGTTTGTCATTTTATTATCAGAATTTATAGTCTTATTTAACAAAAACCACACCAATGAACTCTTACCGGTATAATTTTCTGTAACTGGGCAGTTTATATTCTCGTCTTTCGTGATACATTTTCTTTTTTCCATCGAAATTCATGAAAGAAGCAATTGCTGAAGTTACTAGAACATTAACTTCACGTATAGTGGAGCATTTGCTACGAAACTGTAGCATTTGCTCTTATATACTGAAGCATAAGTATGTATACAGGGTGTCCCAGACCAAACGATACAGCGGAAAATGGCAGATTCTACATGAAAAACTGAGTAAGAAAGTCCAATACCAACATCTTCAGGGAAGCACCGTTTTTAAACAGGAAGCAATTTAAGTCGATTATATATCGAATGAATTGAAACGATCGGACAAACTTTTTCGAAGTTAATAACAAAATTCATAAAAAATTGGGTGCAAAATTGGGTAAATTTGCAATATCTCCGGAAATTACGAAATATCTGACACAGCTAATTAAAAAGATAATCTTTTCTTTATCTTATCCTACCTTAATTCCTGCAAGCCTGGCAGCAGCTGCGGGTTGAATTTTCACATAAAATACTCCTCGAAATGGCCTCGTATTCTTATCGGAAGTCCACCAGTGATTACCTAAAAACAGCAAAGTAAGGAATAACAAGCTTTTCCGTGGAAATAATAAATTAGCCTCAGAAATGAAAATTCAAACAATAAAATAATGCTGTCACTTCCCCATTTCCCGCCAATTGTCACGTCAGATGGTAGATTTAAATTCATTTGGTTCTCGGTATTAAGATCTTTTTGCCATAATTTTCGTGTGTTAACGAATCGAGTTTATACGAAGCATTAATTTAACAGATCTTACAAGAAATAGATAAATCAGAAGAAAAACAAGCACACGTTCTCTCTATGCTAGAACCCACGTTTACTTTTTATACGCAATTCGGTGCGAAGGCGACTTGGAATATTCACATACGTGCATTTGTTACTTTAATTTAAGTTTGCACTGTGTTTCGAAATTTCAAAGCAAAGCGCGGCAATGTGTATTTAATTCGGATCGTTTCGTTCCCGTTTCGATTGGTCTCGGCAAAAAATTGACGCTTGAATTGAATTCACATGAACTCATCTCATGTTGCACAATTTTAACGAATTCACCACGGAATTCAAGTTGATTTCTCCCACGTTTGTAGAGAATTCACATTTTCATCAAGATGTGACTACTGAATTCACAGGGACCAGGCAATTCACACCAAGCGACGAAGCCTACAATTTTGTGATTGCACTCGCGCACGCGCTGAACGTTCACTTTGAGTCGTTCGGCAGGCCTCGTTTGGTGACCTTCGACGCGTCAGCCATGTTGTGTGAGGATTTGAATTTGCGGGAAATTTGAATTTACCTAACAATGCAAATAGCATATTCAAATTTCGCGCATATTCCAAACTCACACAACATGGCCGATACGCCGAAGGTCATCAAACGAGGCCAGCCGAAATTGAATGTAAAATACACGAAGTGACCCCTCGAGTGACCCTTCCTTCTGTTCATGGGGCACAAGCTAGTTCGTCACGAAAAATAG
>JARJEB010026341.1:0-23547 GCA_030264535.1 Liometoxenus newtonarum
GTTATTTGTTCATTTATTATTACAATTTTGATTAAATAAAATGGCGTTCGGAGATAACATAGTATATATCATTCAGCGTATAAGTGACTTTGTGTGGCTCGTAGGAATTGTCCGACTCGCTACGCTCGTCGATCAACCCTTCCTACTCGCCACACAAAGTGACACTTATACGCTTTATGATATAATCTACTATAAGTCCAACACTTGAAACTACGGGCGGCATCAAAAGAAATAAAAATTGATAAAAATATACAAATTTAAAAATAATTGCCTCATTATTTGTTGTTATTATTATTATTATTATTCTATCAACGTAAGCAATTACTTATACCATAAAGCGATTTAATTTAATTCATCATCATGATGATGTGTTTTGAATGCAAGTCACTTATTCCTTCAGTTCAGTTTAATCTACTGATTATTTTGAATATGATCACATACAATTCACACACATATTACACCCACATAGCCACACACACACAGTTGTATTATTAAATGGAAAAGCAAAAGCTTACCTTACAGATATGGCTATGAAATTTATTCATTTCTCTAGTAGTAATAGTTGTTAGTGCATATTTAGGAGGTGAATGTGTATGAGAAGGAGAAGTTTGTACAATTTGCTAGGGTAGCAAGGATACGATACTCAGATGGAAAGCGGCAGGATAGAACGCCGACGAGGACGACGAGAAGAGTAGAGGGTCCCACGTTGTTATTAGTCAGCGACCTTCCCGGAAATTAGACTATGAGATATGTGCGGCTCGGCTCGGGGCCCTCGTATGTTTTAGGCCCGATACTCGGCTAGCTTTACCAGTACTTGCAAGGAAGATACGTTTTACTTTGCTATTTGCTACATCTCTTACAAGTTTCAGTAGCAAGCAGCGCAAGACTTGGTTATATATGTATATATTAGATTTTCGTGTATGCTGAAACTGACTGACATACTGGATGTTCATAATCTGGAAATTGTAATCATAACGCCAGTATAAAGCAAAATAATCAGTTGTGGAATGAAAAATGTTAATGTATTTTTGATTTATGTTTTTTTTTGTTTTGTTGAAACGCCCTATATATTCATATAAGTGGGAAAAGATAGACGACATCGATAATGCAAGCCAAGCCAGTTAAGTTTTACTACTACATGTCGCATAATTCTCTCTTCATTCCGGCATTCTTAGTGATTCCAGTTAAAACGCGTCGCATTTTCTATGATAGTTTGCCGGCTTGCTGCAGCGGAGACGGCGTGGTTCGTTGGATGTTATTGGTCAAAAGTGTAAGTCTGTATGTGGGCGCCACTCTACGTTTAACGTGGCAGAGACACGGAGTACACAGTTTATTCGATATGGTTATTAATTTATTTATTAACTTTCAACAAAATACAAAAATTTTAGCTACTTGCACACAGGCTAATTAATTCGCGGTATAAATTCTTATTTTATGCCTGTCTAAATCTGCATATAACAATCAACGCAAACTTGTACTGACATAATCAAAACGCACTATTGACTAAATGACTAAAACCTTTCTAACACAATTTTAAACAATGAAGAGGGGTCAAGTGCACGATATCCCGGCCGGGCATACAAATGTAACGTTCAACGTTACAGAAGATACGCCCAATTTTCTTTCAATTTTAAATTTCGATTTCCAAGTAAGAGACCCTTCTTTACCGGCCGATTTTGATGCCACGTAAAACAGCGATTATTATGTGTGTGTGCAGGCACATATGACTCACATTATCACCACTCGCGAATAATAAGCTTGACACGAGTCAATTATAGGTCATAATTTCTCTAGAGGATTTTTCTTAGGTCAAGCAGAACGCTTGCCTGAATGCAATAATGAAATGTCACATTCTAAAATGTCATCTGTTGAACTGAAGGTGCGTTCGGATTTTCAGAGAGAGTTGGGGTGTAGCTGGAGTAGTATTTCAGTGTATGAAGAATCACTCGGCTCGCTTCGCTTCGCCTCGTTACGTAAACTTGCCCTCGCGTATAATAGCCTGCATTATGGGCTCATCGAATAATATACTATTATCTATCTACATCATATAATTGGGCAATAAAAACATACAATAATGAAAAATAACAGCAACAAATTTGCGTTATCAAATCATCTATCTGATTGATCTGATTGGGTACAACAAATTTATATAAATTGCAGCAATAAAGATGTTTTGTTCAATCAATAATCATGCGGTTATTAATGTTCGATGTCCACATTACAAATTATCGACTAATATTTTGTCAATTTCATGTATGACATTAAATATTTAACATTTATAATTCAAAGGCAGAATGTTGATTATTATTATTTAATTCATAGAAGAAATAATAATTGTTTTTTTAACATTTAGTGAATAGCCATATGATTTTCCAGTTTATTACCCATGTTCGTACTTTGTTTAGCCACACTGAATACGATGAATGGGGTTTATAACTCTGGATTTTTCCTTTAAAGTGAAAAGCGAGGGCGAAACATATGTACTCGTATTTTAGCTTAATTGTTGATTTCAATAATTTACCTGCTAATGAACTCTACCTACAATACTAGCATAATAGGGCGATGTTTACATTTATATAACGCAATATGAATACGCTGACATTTAGCTTATAGTTTTGGATTTGAGGATGTTCTGAATGTTTATGGGATATGAGATGTGCATCGAATGTCATAAAGTATGAAAAGTCTGCATATAGCATTCATGTATAGAGAGAGAGAGAGAACTAGAGTACATTTTGTGATGTATGAGCAACAAAAATTACGCGCATCGACGTGTTCGAATCGGTCGTTATGTATCGATTTCGCATTGAATCAGTCGGTAGAATTATTGTAAGCATACAATAGAACAGAACAGAAACGAGAAGAGAAAATAAAAGACCTACACTTATTATAGAACATGCTTGCACAGAATAGAAGAGAACAATTGGTAAAATATATAGGAATTGAAACAAACCTATACATTTACTTTAGCGTTTGATATTGTCATGAATACCAATTGTTCTAAGAACTTAAATTAAATTAAAATGACGTAAATTCATATTTTAATCCGCGCATTTCAAACTTTTTTTGAAAATAAAAATCCTGAAAACGAGAAGGCTTTAAAGAACCCTCCGGAAATCTAATATTTTTGCATCGTTTTATTACTCGCATTCACACAAAGAGTTTCGAACACTATTTTTTGCAGACCCGCAATCTTATTTTACAAATAATATGCTAATTTAAATCACAAAATCATTAATGTTGCTTGAATGCAGAGCCAAACGTGAAAACGTATGCAACCCAAACGACAATTGTCTATTACTGCATTGAACATATCGTAGAAGGAAGGAGACTGTTATATAATGGAAAAAAGTGTAACAGTTTTGCAGATGGCGTTATTAGATAGAACGTGTTATGCAACTGTTCTAGCACAAATGCCGTTGCATAAAATGTACATAACATAGTGGGTGTGCTAAAAATAAATTATATTACTATAACTATAAGTAAATAAGAGAACAAAATATGTAAATACGAATCTGTATTTCAGAAATATTTACAAAGACAAAATTGTTCTTAGAATTTCGTTTGTTTTTTCCAATTGACTCTCAGCAGTTGAGGTAAACCTGGAAATAAGTATCAACATCGGTTGCGTCGATGGCTGTGGCTCCCAACCACAAACATCGTGTCTTTTATTCAAACAGCAGGTATTTTAATATAATTTCGAGAGCGACTGCTGTAGATTATTGCTGCTATTGCCATGCCACAAATATTGCTTGGATACAATCACCAGATTGGTTCCTACCCTTCGTTTTCATTTATATTCTTGATTGGAAATAGGTGCGTAAAGAAAAAGTCCCCAATACGTCAATGGTTCATCATTAACAGGGAAAATTTATGTATGGATGACATTTCTTGGCTAGGGACTATGGGAATCGGTTGGCTCTATTAGTTTTCACCTTGGGGATGAGCATGGGCATATATTTCGAATTTTGTTTGCGTTTGGAATAACGGACGGTCTATATAGGCAAGAGAAGAGAGAGAGAGAGAGAGAGAGCACAGGGCACGATTCAAATCGGAAATTGCGAAATTCGAATAACGCGCACCCAGCTCCCATCATCCCAAACATGTACACATACTCCAAACGTATGTACACATATATTTCATGATTTCCTCTTCGACTCGTTCCGAACGTGATTCCATGCTCAATGTTCAATGTCATTACAAAACCCATCATTATACAAAATCATTATTCATCTATTGGGAATTAATTTTTAGCTTTCAAAATATTACACTGCTGTCTAATTTTGAAACTTGTTACTTACTGTTGAAAAATTCCAAGAGCACACGGAGGAGGACGAGAAAGTACTGCGAAAGTTATGGAATGTATGAGTTTGTGTCTTTGCTACGAGTTGGTGAGTCGAATTGCACAGAACAATAATCAAATTGTAATCAGAAGAGGTCTTAAATCATGACGCGCGGCGGCGTTATGCGAACTACTCGAGGACGAGGACCAGCTGTCGCAGGACTTATTCCGCTCACTTACACACCCCAAACGTTCCCATCGCATATAGCGACGCCCCAACGAGTGCTACGACTGAAAACGCGTTTCTCAATGTTTTCCACAATGTTTCCAAAACGGGAATTTTGTCTTTCTCGTCGTCATTGTGAGTTTTTACCATTTTACAATCCGAGAAAGTTAAAAGTTCTCAACAAGTTGAACCTTGACAGAAATAAATTAAAAGGAAAACAAATTAAATTAAGAAAAAAATTTAAATCCTTAAAAATAGAATTCATACTAAATTTAAATATATTGGATGGGCGGAATTTTCGTAATTGTAACACGACTTTTTCGTTTTAATCAGTCAAATTGTTTTTGTCTGATTTTTTCTTGTATAAAAGTTGTAGAGAAGTAGTGTTGGTAAGAATACAGCGTCCCTAAAGAAGCTCTTTAGCATTTTATTCCATTAAAACTGAACACAAATCATTCATGACGGTAAGAATGCAATATTACCTTAGCGCACTTTTGATCAAATTCCACAGCACGCGAAATTTTAACTATATAACCGGTACGACTAGCAAGTTAGTGCCTTAGAGTCCTTAGTCCTTAGTAGGTAGGTACCTCACCTCAACCCAGAGCCAGACTATTCGAGAGAGTTGAAGTTGATGTATACGAGGAAAGGAAGCTGCTGCTCGTGCTCCTGTTCGCATTTCCCATTTTCGATTCGTTATATCAAATTAAAATTTACTATGCCTGGATATTATCCTCGTTTTTAAACCGTATATCACCGTTTTACCAAAAGGAAAGGAAGATACGACGTATTTTGCATTCTTTTGACCCATGAAAATTGAATTCTCTGTTGCTATTAACTATTCTTAAGAGTATAATGGTTTGTGCTTTATCATATCTACTAATCATTGAAAGCCATGAAGTCACAACGTCCTTGTTATAATCATCTTCATGGCCTACAACTTTTTCATTACATTTTTATATTTATATTTGGCAACAGAATGGTAACAACCGTTTAGAATAGTAAAAGTAGGGTAAGTGATAAGACGCAAAATGTTTCGCTATTGTTGTATAAAGGATTTTAATCCTGTGTTCGTGAAGTGCATATCAGGACAAAACCTGTATACGCTTGATGGTTGCTGGTTAGTATTCTTTCTTTTCATACTTTTCATTTTCATTCATAGCAATATGTGCGGTACGTAGGTAACGTTTATACAAACTTTTCGTTTTCGTTACAGGCCACTATGAGCATTACTTGGTCTATAATGGTTAACTGTACAAGGATGAGAATAAAAATGACGATGACGACGACGGTCGACCGTCAAAGAGCAATAGAAGCAAGGAGCTATATGGAAGCGCCCAGCAAATAGCCCAGCAATAAGAACTGTTGAAGGGAAGCAATGGTAAAACCGTTATGTGACCTAGCTCCAGCGACTTTATCACCCGAAATATTATTTCGAGCCATTGTACTCTGCGCTGGATTTTTCTATGCGCTATGTTGATATTTATTTTTTCGTCGTTACGGTTTTTCTGCTTTTTTCAATTTTTTTGTGTCGTCGTTTTGTTGTATGTTTAGATGTGGATGATGTAATACTTTTTTCATCGAGTCGATGTGTGCTGTATGTGAAAGCAAGCTATAAAGACGTAAGGTAGGAATATATAAGCTATAAGAATGTGAGAATGTGTGGGAATGTAAGAACGTAAACGTAAGCACGTTAAAATGGACGAAAAGACGTTGAAGACGCGAGCGGAAGAATTGAGAGGAGCGAAAGAGCCTGTTTGCTTCAAGGTGCAGCGGTATCGTTTTTGTCGACGTGTTTTGGTATTTGGGAGCATTTTGAGGTTTTAAGGAGCGTCTAGATTGCCGCAGGATGCCAACGAGGATGAAGAGAAGTTGTAAGAAGTGCTTCGTATCTCAACGAACACTCAT
Source organism: Liometoxenus newtonarum (assembly GCA_030264535.1). Lineage (NCBI taxonomy): Eukaryota > Metazoa > Arthropoda > Insecta > Coleoptera > Staphylinidae > Liometoxenus > Liometoxenus newtonarum. The sequence continues at coordinate 6,417 of JARJEB010026341.1, forward strand.
GCGAACATTAAATATACCAACGCACATTAGAAAAAGATTTTTTTCTACTTTTTGGCTAATGTAATAATATGATGGAATTTCGGTATTTTCATTTTCCGGTTCTTTATTTTATTTTGTCATTCGTCATGTCCACCAATAACTCATGTTACATCCGCGAACAAGCCCGTAATAAACGCGCACTATTAAGGAATTCGTGGGATGGAATTTTTTTTTAAGTCGCCCTTTATACCGACCTGCACCGACATTTCCCAATTTCTAAAGCAATGGAAGGTTGGATTGTTACAACCAGCTTTATAATAAAACGTTAACAATTTATCTGGCTCTAGTCGTGTATTACATATATAACTCTAACATTTTTACCAACACATGCACGCACGTATCTTCATCAGAAAAAGACATTTCTCCTTCGTAAGAAATCCAAATATGAAGGAAAACACAAAAACATTGTTTAAAAGACATGTTTGGATGTTGATAAAAAATAATCTTATCAATTAATATAAGAATATAAGAACTAATATGATTCCACATCGGATTTTCTTATCATCAACTGTACACTTGCAACAGGCACATTCGGAGATGTGTCATTGTACTCAAGACTTGAGAAAATTACTTTTGGAAAGACTAATATAGAAGAAAACTCTGGACATACCAACATTGAAAGCATTGGAAACAATTCTTGATTATAAAAGTTTTGAACGGCATACCTAGACAAATACGAATAATTCGATAATTAAATTCCATAACTATGCTAAGTTATTACACGTTTCATGTCAATAAGATAAAATTAATATTACTTCAAAAATAATTAAAAACTTTGGAAATAATTTTGCACCCCCAATTACATATAATTTCTGACACATTGGTTCACACTAAGGGCTTATAGGGCTTAGAAGATTAGATTGTTTTGCTTTCGAAATGACACAAATTGTGCAACTTGCTTTGCCACGAATATTCATGAAATAAAATAAGATTGTCCAATATATCGCTCATTGCTAAAGCCATTCCACTAAAATCCCTTAACCCTTCCCTTTTCAGTTTAAGTCAAGAACGAGTATCACACTTGGTGTTCCAGGAAAAGATTGAATAGAGTTTAATTCTGTAATTGCCAATATGAAATTACAGTTCTCGAGAGTAAATTTTCTGTAACACCTTGTATTTGTTCTCCTCACATCTCCATCCTTCCACGTCTGTACATGCGTCTCCACTCTACGGCTTTACTTCTTAACATGTATACGTTTTCCGACCCAGACCACCATCGGCAATGTTCGTATTCCTATATCTGTACATTCTGTGTACCGGAAGCAGTTTTGATATAAGAACCTCCTTATCGTCCTCGAACAGACTCGGGCGTTAAGTTGGTCCGTGAATCTTCGTGTGCCATCTCTTGCAAGTATCACAACCACTAGTGCTTCTTGCTTTCTGAACCTAAGGACCAACCAATACTTAATACCTCTATGTGGACCAATTCTCTGTGCATACAACTAGTAGTTGTAGAATGATGACTGAGGCTAGATTCTATTGAACGTAAAGCTGGATTCACACAATGTATCTCACTTGGCTAGTGGAAATTGCAATGCAATCAAAAAATTCTATTGACAAAGTTACATTGTGTGAATCGGCTTTAATATATAATGTTAACAGCGCGAACAAGAAGCAACATTAATGGCAACAGAATCATCACATCAGTGTGAAGTTGATTTTGTTCCCGATGCCGTAGTAGTATTAGAGTTTAGTTTAGTATATTTAGTTCTGTTCGTTTGTCGTCATTATAATAGTTATAATGACACTGGTAGTTATCAACCCTACTATTTTCCCACATCGCTCCTGCTACTCAACCCATCTCACCCTGTTCTAGGAAAAGTCGCCAACTCCTGTTATTACAGCAAGTTTAATGCGGCGTTAGTGCGTACTTGGCACGTTATGCCCTATGATTAGACAGATTTATTCCGGGGATTTCCGGCTAGTGTCAAAAGGAAGTTGAACACTGAGAATTCTCATCTACTCGAGGACGAGTTCTCGCAGTTTACAGTCGGGAAATACCAGCAACTGTGTGTTGCTTGTGATTTTATATCATATAAAGCAGAATGAAATGAAGAGCGATGAAGCTAGGGTTGGAAGCTGGAAGAATAGAAGGATGGAAAAGCGATGGAAGAATGACATGTCGAGGAATTTATCTGAGTATATGCGTGGGCCAGACGTGATGTAGTCGTCTGTCGCCTAATGAGATTCCAACAATAACAAGAATGCTTGTGAACTTGAGGAGTGTGAGGATGAGTTAAAGTAGAGAATTTAGTATTAATGTGTCTGCCATTGGCTTGGTATGTTGTACAAAGAACAGGTAAAGATGTAAAAGTGTCCTTATTAGGTTTAAACCTTTAAACCAAACGCCAGGATGCCTTACCTTACAGGAACAAGGCGCCCAGGAAAGCGTCACATTTCTTGGTTGTTTAACGTTTCGTTAAATCTTACCGCATCGTTAGTGTTTCGTGTTGTTAAGATTTTGTTTTGTTATAACTAAAAGTTAACTAAGTCTAGGTTTATATAGTGAGTAAGAATTTATACCGGGTGTTAAGACAAAGGCGCGAACATGGAGAATTTACATGGTATATAATATTTTTTATTTGCATGGAAATAAATCGCAATTACACCAAATAAAGACGACAATCCCCGTCTTTTGGTACCAAAAACTATTTTATCATTTAATAATTACATTTTCAAATGAAATTTGTGAGCCCACGCTTTTCAGAATAATTTTGTTGTTTAAATAATTAAATAATTTAATTAAACATTTATTTTATAAATTATGAATGGGGTCCATCAATTGCCTATCTTCGCCTATATGCTCTATAACACTCGGTATACCTATAAGTATGTGGACAGAAAATTTCTTCTTCACGTTTGAAGTAATTTCCTTAAAACGTGAAAGAATAGTTCGTCTTGGTCTTGCGAAATCCGCAATGATTATTAATGTTTTGTTACTACCTATATAAAATCATCAATATAAAACAGAAAAGTTCTTAAGACGTAAGACTTTAAGACATAATGCATATAAAATCACTTGTGACGGTTTAATTTGTTTTCTTTCAAGTTTCTCAAAAAAACCAAAACAAACACAACTCTATCAATTCTACATATATGTACCTATGTATTAAGAAGTGAAATTGGAACTTCTGTCTTCCACATTTGCAACAATGCGGTGTGAAACCAGGAAAAATATAGGTAAATCGTGATTTACGATATGCAGCACTGTATACGACGTAAATAATGAGATGGAAACTTTTTCTATTTATTCCATTGCGATGTGTGTTTGATTTTTCCGTATAAATTTGGTAAAATTTCTCATTCGAAAGTTTTAAAATGTTTCCCCCGAACTTAAAAACAAAATCAGTTTCATTTTGTTGTTTTCTTGTACAATATTAAAGTAATATTTTTAATCTGTTGTTTCTTTGAAACACTCAAGCTACGGTTACTTTCCGCTGTGCTTAAGAAAATCTTAAAACTTTCACCTCTTTCAAGTTTGGTTTAACTTAGTGGTTGGTATACAAGTGTGCAAGATAACCCCGAAGCGGCTATAAAAAAAGCAAAATTGTCTATAACTCAACGCGCCTTTTGTTTTTCTTGCGGAAAACGCGTAATTAAAATATTCTTTTAATAGTTTAACGAACAAAAAACAAGCATAAACCTGCATATGAACAAAAATGGACTACTAAGACAACACAAACCATAACAACTCCTCCGGACCATCAAAAAGTTCATCTGCTAGATATATAAGAAAACAAAGCCTAATGGAAATTTTTTTTAAGAAGTATATGAATAGAAAAGCTTGATTTCACGTAAATTTAAAATATTGTTGTTTTGTTATCTTTTCGGATTTTTGAAAATCCGCAGGAAAAATATTAAAACGTAAATTCTATGAAAACAGTGCTTTTAATAAAAACCTCATATCATGTTCCCCTTTTGCCTTGCCTTGTTCTTTTTGTTGCTTTATTTTTGGTTGTTTGTTTGTAATTGGATGCCACTCGTTTTGAGCATCCTGTACGTTGCTTACCTACACACATCCTGCCTTTATTTCTGTCTCTATTCTTCGTATTCATGTCACACTCCTGTGTTACTCCACATTATCCTGAACTTGAGCATTCAGCTAATAAAAATTTCTTTACAGAATTATAACCGTCATATCATATAAATTTGTAACAAAAAGTTCGGTTCATTATTGACAGGCAAAAGAGTAAAAAACGTTGCTTCATTTTCTATACTTACTATTAAATATATCTTTATAAATTATTATATTTCTGAAGTACTATGAAATCTTTCTATTTTTACTATAGAAATCATCAAGTTTGGTTATTAATAACATAAAAATAAGAAGCAATAAGAAGAAGAAAGTAGCTAGTTAATAAAAATGTGGGCATACGCAGAGGAACAACAAGATAATGAAAAATTCCAGACCATATACATATGCGATATGGCTACGTAATTATGTCCTGAATTCTTTGTTCATAATATCCTAGTTTAATATGATTATTCGAGGAATAAAGGACTACCACAAACAAGTACCTGCATATGTGCGGATATTTGTTATCTAAATGTTTATGATCTCCAAAAAAATTTGCACAAGTCAAGTATGTTTCATACAAAATAAAATAAAAGAAAGCTATAGTAATTCATTTGGACGTAAGTGGATATTTATTATTTTCATCTGAACATATTCGAAAAAGACAAAAAGTAAGAATTGTATACAATGAGAGAGAATATATGCTTAAATTTTCATGTTTCATGTCAGCCATCATTTTTAAAACGAATTTGTTTCAACTGCGTTTATTAATTTCGTGAAACAACCAATATCGTTCTCTAATGGCTATGCAACCTGTAACATTTTTACAAAACTTTTATGCATTTATATGCATTATAAATGGTATTTCGTTGATGTATCGGTGTCGCGAGGCCGCGTCGCTTGTTTTATGACAGCAAAATATTTTTATTAAAGTCGTTGTACTATAAATATAAAATATGTTGCCTCGCAAACGCAAGGCACAAGCAAGCAAGCGCCCCAAGGAGGCAAACATCATGCATGGTAAACGACGTTTGCGCGTAATGCGAGATGAAAACGCCTGCCTGCTTAGCCTATATAGGAATAAGGAATACAGGCGTTTAAGGAAACGCATTTCCTAGCAGAAGGATGATGCGAAAGTCTGCAGATACATTTGCTCAACTCTTCAGCCCCAACAGCATCGCACACTTTATGCGAAAATGCACGCATTAAATTCAACTCACGACCGTCATATATGTAAAAATAAAAATATCATTCAAGGACTTTAACAACACGAATATATTTAACAGATCCACCGATACAGAATGGATCTCGGCGAAGAAGTAAACTATTTTATTCTATTTGTCTTTTTAAATAGAAGGAAACGGCTCCGGGTGTTAAATAGTGAGGACAACCAGCAACGTGTTCTCATTTGTTTGCCATCAAATACCAAGCAGTGTGTAGCAAGAAATGTTTGTGACGTAAGCAAAATTTTTGGGAAAGGCCTTCTGGTGTAGTATTTAATCACGAAAAAGAAATGTTTATGATAAATAAACGATCTAAATATTTTTTCCGTTGTTGGCTTCATAGTAGCTACGCCACCCCCCGATACCGAGTTATTTTGTACATAGAGCGCCATCTATAAGCAACTTAATTGCGATTAAAAGTGATGACAAGTTGCTATAGTTCTAAAACTTCAAAATATTGACAAAACTTTCATTAATCCTGCCATTTTATAAAGGTTTTTTTTACAATATCGTTGATTTGTTATTTTATCAAATATATTTTACAACAGAAAGGATAATTCTTTCAATAACACGATGGAAGATCCTGAGGTGCAAGCCGTCCTTGAGGAATTTAAAAAATCACCAAGAAAAATGAAAGATCCAATATTAATTGACAACAACTCAAAAATGTACTGGAAACACATCTTCGAGAAAATGGATGAATATAGTTCAATTGTAAGTGCCTTCAATAGGAATAATATTAATAATTGAAACACAATAAAGTAGAACTTCAATTTCAGCCGGATCACAAACGTGAAAATGTGTTAAAGAGCACACTAAAAGACGATGAACTCATATACCGTTTGAGAAATATTTACGATGTGCACAAGCATCCTGATATCATCAATTACGGAGATGAATCGCTTAATGAAGACAATGAGCCTTCTGTATGTCGCGCGAAGACGGCGTTTGTGAATTCTGAATACGACCCGATCGGATGCAATATGGCTATAAAGATTCCACCGGCGAAGAAGTTTCGTTCGAGTTTGTCGGGAATTCCAGAGAGTAATAGTCGCATGTCACTTTTCTTGACTAAGGATTATCGAAAGGAATTAACGAAAGGCAGCATAGAGTAAGTATATTGCATAGTTTCGTCAATAATATCAAATGAGAATCATTTTGCTTTAGTGGCGATCAGGAAAATCAAAATATGTACATGAACTTTTTGAATAAACCCGAATCAAAAGCGAATCGTTGGCGACCGAAACCACCTGTAACGATGAAGGGTATGTCGTTGAGTGCCAAGTGTGATGCCATCACCAAAGATGTAAGTGCAGATCAGCAGTCACAATTTTTTCTACTTTTGGATTATTTTAGATCGCAAAAAATTTTGTTGACTGGATGGAAAGTCTAGGCGGCGAATCAAAATCGACTTTAGATGCTCAAGGAGTTGAGGCTCTTTTTGAAATTGGTTTTAATTGTCATGCTGCAGATTCACTAATGGTGCACGTACAAGAACTGAACGCTGTGACTGAATCAGTCGCACGATCTCGTAAAAAACCGCAGGTAAACGACATCTATCGTTCAGTTTACAAACACGTTTCTATTGATTGTCCTTGCTGCATTTTCGTTTTCCTGTTTCTATTACAGGCATCGTATTCTACGCAACTGTACAAGCAACTGTACAGAGACATGTCTTCAGTGAAAAGCAAAGAAGTAAACTTTGCATTTGGAACTATGCTGCCACCGGAAATGCGGTCGGGAACCACGCAGGATTCTTCCGTTTCGAAGTGGTTGGAAAATAAACGCGTACCGGAAAAATTGGCTACCATGGCAGTTGTTTGGGAGGGAATTGAAAGTTTAAAGTTTGTACAAGTGAATTATTCAATCTTTCTGCAATTTACTTTTGTTTTTCTTTTTATTAGATCTACTGAAGGTTATTGCAACTGGTTGAAAGAACACGAAGAAATTACACCGCCAAGTTATCTCTTGAATAAAGGATTACTGGAGGTCAAAAAGAAAGCTGATTTGTTTGGTGACAAGCAGAAGTCTCTCATATCGATGAACACGAATATTCTCAGTAGTCAGAGCTTTCGTTTGAATAGTTTGCGGACTAGCAAATCGGACTAGCAAATACCTTGATGTACGGGATAAAATGTTCGGCCTTGGTTTTTGGGCAAATAATTTTTGGATAATGGTTTATTATTTAATAACGGATGGTCCTGGGCTGGTAAACTTTTATTTATTTTTTTGTTGCTACAGTGACTGAAAATGTTAATATATTTTTTGACACTAAAGGGTTAAATACAAAAGGGTCTGAAAGGGTGGTTTGTCTTTTTGTCTTTTTGGGTGGGTTTTTAATTGGTGGGACCTTAGGATTCAAAAAAAAACTCTAGTAAAACTAAAAAATATGGATAATTTTGAGCAATTCAGGGATTGTCCTCGTGTAATACCATCCCCTAAAATTGCAAGGAACATATCGAAAAATTATTGGGAGAAAGAAATTGAACAGGCGGAAAACGTTTCTAAACAAGTAAGTTTACTTCCCCTTCATTAATACTTGAAATATTAATAAGTATTTTTAGAATTTCGTGCCGATTCATAAAAAATACTCCAATATTGGACAAATAAGTCGAAAACAATTTTTGAAAGAAGTCTCCAAAATTTTGGGCCTTGATGAAAAAGTAACTAAGAGGACTAAGGATGCGTTTGTCAGCAGTGAGGAGCTAATTCCTAATTTAGAGCACAACACAGAAGAAGATTATGAAAACTATCAAGATTACGGGAAACTTCTTCAACAACCTCCTCATTTGTACATGTTTAAATTATTTATAAAAACTTTAGCTATATATTGAATTTATTGCAGACAAGTACCAAAAACCAGCAATATGTATAAAAATTTTCTACTAAAGGAAGAAAGAGGAGCTCGTTGGCGTAAGAGAGAAAATGCGAATCTAAAACCTTGTGTTAATCTTGAAGAAAAGAACGAGCAACTCATGCGCAATGCAAGTTTCATTATTTATACTCGTACCTAATAACATTGATTACACGCTTAAATTTTTTACATTTTCCAGATACTAAAAGAATTGGGAGTCTGGATGAACGAGAAAATCTCACAGAACTCGTATGATGAAAACGACTTGAAGTGTTTGTATCCTATAAGAATGAACAGTCATCTCTCGGATGCGATTGAAACATTAAAAATAAATGTTCAAGAATTAAGTACGATAAATTCAAAAATGGCCTATGAAAATAACATGCCCGAGGTATTTATTTTTAGTAGATAGCGTCCTCTGACGTGAGGTCGCTCATCTGCCAGTTCCAAGTATCCTGTTTTCCACAACAGGAGTTCGCACACTGGAAAAATCAAATTTGCGTAACTGCATTGTGCTTCCATCTATACCTTCCTTTTTAATAGCTTTCATGGAGGGCAACGCTGTACAAACATTTATATCGCGACGTTTTAGTCGCGAATTCCCAAGAAAACAAACAATTTGGTAATTCTCGACAATCAAAAGTACCCTCAACGAGATATCATGGACATGTCAAACATTGTCTGACTGCTAATCGTATCCCAGAGGAACTGAGCAGCATGGCTACTGTTTTTGAAGGAATTGAAAACTTATCGTAAATTATATCTAATTCTATGTCCGAACTGAACTTGAATCGAATTAATGTGTTTTTCTTAATTTCATTTTTAGAACGACTAGGGGTTTTTGTAGTTACCTTTACAGCCGACCTGATATAGAACCGCCAAAATATCTGATCGACTCTGGTCTAATCAAACCACGAAAGTACAGTCGAGCTAGCGGCGAGTCGCAAAGTGTGTTAAAAAAATCATTGCGTTCTTCAAGGATTTCTGCGAAATCAAATATTTCGGTACCCATCATGAGTCGTCCAACTGCCACAAGCTGGGTAGAGCTAGATTCACTTCAAATAACTTATTTGGATTGATTCTATATAATATTAGGCAAATATAAATTCGCGAATGCGCGAAACAAATTGCAATTGCAATTGTTTGATGCTGAAATAACACGGGCAATGAAAATTTAACTTGTTGAATCGATGAATTAAGATTTTTAGAATTTAAGGGCTAACTTTGATGTATTGTAAGTAACTTTTAAACGATTAAAATATATTTCAAACCCTCAGTTTATGAATTTTATTAAACCACCCAAACACAAGAGAATTAGTCCACTTCCACACGAGCATTAAATAATCATACAAACGTAATTAGATGTAGATTTAAATTTTCGGTTGAATTTTAGAAGTGGGTAAGTACTACCTAAAAACCTTAAAAGTTGAGGATAAATAAATTCGTGCGCAGCGAGGTAGTGACCAAAAACCTAAACCTATTCACGTATTCACATTTAGGTAACAAAATTCCGACTTCCGTTTTGCTCTCTGCACTTCGAAAATGATGTGTCCGCGGAAGAAATTTACACACATTCACGAATCCGAATAGATTCATTTCCGTGTTCAGGGAATTTTTCATCCTTTCTATACTCTTCGTTTCGTACTGTTATATTTGCTTATTCACGCACACTTTTCTAGTTGCACATTAATTTCACATTCAAATTGTACGTCGCATAGGAAATTATAACTTTCGAACATGCGCTCCTACGTTTCGAACGGGGCCTATTATAAACGGTCAGGTGAACAACAAGGTGAATCCAAAAATTGAAAAATTGATAAACCAATGCGTCGTAGAAATAATGTATAAATGTAGATCTGATTTATTGGTATTAGTAGTTTACCTAACAACTTTGGAAAGTTACATAACTTTTTCATCGGCCAGATTTTCCCCAGGGGAAAATTAATAAAATATTTATAAAATGACTTTTTTGTACTTTTCAACATTACTTTGTCACTTTTGCGTCACATTGGCTAGAATTTCAAATGGCTATGAGCAATTGTTAATTTTCTATCTAACTGTACTTTTCGTGCAAGTATACATATGTTCCACAGAAAAATCGATGTAAAATGAATATTGAATGAAATAAACTGACCGGATGATACGAATTATAAATTTCTATTGACATGAAATGACCTATTGAGCATTTATGTGTTTTTCATGTTATTTTTTTGTGTTTAATTTAATATATGATGATGACACAAGAGATTATTTATTTAGTTCAGAAAAAAAATGCTTCTGATGACATATCGAGACTGAAAGTAATGTCCAAAAAAATAACGATTTTCTCTTGGAATGTGTTTTCCATCAAAGTAGCTTCAATAAGATAATTAGACTTAATAGATAGCCCAATTTAAAATATACCATTGGATACCGAATTAAAATGATCTACTGGAGTGATTATTACCCAATGCTGTGGAATCATGAACGATGTTATGGAGTTAGCAGTCCTTAAAATAGAAATTATCAAAAAATTACGATTTTAAGAAAAGCCTCTTCTTCTTTTATTGTTGGTCCATATTTCTTGCCTCGTATTGAATAATGGGTTATGATCTAAGAAAGGTAATCTATGTACGAACAAACTCGGACTAATCGCTATCCATGTTGATACATAAAATCCCAAACCCTTTCGGTAATGCCTTTAGTCTTCCTAAGTCCCAACTTCCAACCCTCTCGTATCATATCATCGCGTATCCCAAATGTATTTTATCATCTCTTTACTCTATTCGTCTGTCCTATTGTCTTTGTTGTTGTCTTGGACATTTTAATAGAGTCTCAGTATAGACACAATTATAATCTAAGGTTCTAGTCTTGTCGTATGCAAAGACTACTACTTTTCGGTTTTCGGATACATTCGAACCGCGTATAATACATATTCAAACCAGACCGAGTCTTAGTTATGGATTAACCAATTAAATATTGTGTTTGTGGTGGTGTTAAGTGCGACCGTTTATTATTCAGCAATTTGAGCAAGCATTTAGCGAAAGGAGAAGTAAATAATAATATATTGTCTATGAAACATCATTTGTTACTTTCCATTGTACATATGGTGCAATTTTGAAACAGGCTCAAAATTGCACAGTAGGAATTTATTTTTTAAATTTTATTATATTTTTTCATCATACATCCCATTATGTGCCATTATGTATAGCTCACCATGTAGATTGCTTAATTGTTTATTTTATATCAATCACTCTGTCTATTGAGACTAGATTGAGACTAGATCAATGCGCATGTGTGCGCATTGCATTTAGGCTATACGCCACGTCAGCTCACAATGCGCATGACCGCTGGACTGTCTGAGTGGACAAGACCGGACCGAGCCAACTCACTTAATTGCTTGCCATTGAGCTATTGCTTAAGTAAGTCGAACTTAGTGTTTTGCAATTAGAGTAAGCTCTAAGCATACAATAGTATTAATTCTAAATACAAAGAAATTGTAATCAAAGTAAAGATTTAAATGAATATTGTTTATTTCCACGAGCCGTAATCGTGTAAATATAACTATATATGACCCTTTTACATTCCCATATTTCTGCAACTCCAAACTAGTAGTTGTGCACGCGGATATATTTAGTGTTGATGTGCATGGAAAATTTATCAAATCGTTTCGCTCGATTTGCATCAAAGCAAAACCAAACAAAATTATCATCAATTGGCACACGGATACCGCATTAGTACTGCTCGAATAAAAGCCACTCATTTTGTCCATTCCATTTCGTCCACCACATACCATATGCATATTAATATTGGAACAATTCGTCAACATAAAATAGGAAATACCGTTCATTAAGTTTACACCATTTTACTTCATTTTACACGCCTATATTGGCATTCATTACGTCATTATTAATATACCTCGCTACTATCTTTGCACAGCAGTAGTAAACCATAGAGTGTATCATGATCATGAAAATTAGAATGGTTAAGCAGGTCTGCAACAACCTTTTCACTATAACTAGCAACAGGATGGAAGCGGATTGTGGATAGGGATATGTGGAAACGTGGAAAGTTTATCCTGTTAGTGGTAGCAGAAACAAGAGGGCGAAAGAGTTAAGCTCCTGATATGTGCTGACGATGATGGTTAAATGGTTAAAGGCTCAGGGATGAAATTGGATTAGTTATTTTTCCTTATACATATGGATGTGTATGTGGGATAATATAATTAATCAATGGTTCTTGCTTTTATACAGAGCGGTTTTCCGATTAATGTTATTTCCTATCTTTTGTATCAAATATTTTATAGCCAAAATGCGAAAATGAATTAAAAAGAAATAATAAACTAATAAAGAGACTTTCCAAAATAAGTTTTGCCAGTAGAAACTGAAAAGAGAAAAACCCAGACATATATGAAGTCGAAGGACGATGTCGATCAATTGATGCGAATTGGGAAATTGCGAATCCAATATTTCAACTCTGTATCAAGCACCTAGCATATATATATATATAGGTATAGACGGCAATATACCAACGCTCTCTACAAGCTGACAGGCGTGAAAGTAATTTTCGACACCATGAATTGCACTGCCATCGCTGAAGTGATGAAGACTACAAAATCTAATACAAGCAACTTCAACAAAGCAGTAGTTAAACATTTTAGAATTGATTGTCTAATATTGCAATTTTGTTTTTTTCATTCACCTTTCACAATTGGCATTGCATTACTAATAATTACTAATTGATATTTATCCACATTGTAACTTATTTACATATGGTACGCATATATTTTGGTATATGTTTTGACTTTGGAAAAGTCTACAAACAGAATTGAAAATGATGTTCAAATCGAATCAATCACGAGAGTTGCTTTTTCAGCTTGAAAGGAGAAATCAAACTTTTCCAACACGTCAACAAGGACTACGACGTCGAACATGTTGGAATGAAAAGTAGGACTAAAGGAAAAACTTACTTGTTCGTTTATTGTCGAGGAAAGTATGTGTGCATTGCAGGATTATACAAATATTAGTTCAAACAGTTTCTTAATAATCGGCTGAGAGGAGAGGAAAATAAGAAAATGAATCACAACTGTTGAATCGAAAAGTGTATAGTCAAAAATATGACAATATTTTCAAATTTAACTTGATATACTTTTGAAATGTAAATAAATATAAAACTCAATTTTCCATGTTGATAATATGCCAACTGATAAAAGCTTGACAATTTAAAATATTTAAATTTCTCTTTCAATTACATTTATTTCCCGTTATTATGTTGTTTTCTTTCAAAAAAATAAGCACAGGTACATTCCATACATATATACGTCATTGTAAGTCCTAATTTTCCTCTCTCGCAGATTCACCACTCCGCCACAATCTTGTTGAACTACACTTCACCCCCTTTTCAACACAACCTCCAACAGAGAGTAAATATACCGACACAATGTCAGAGACATAAGCAGTACGTTCAGCTCCTTTGTCTTGTCTTCCTTGAGACATTTTCCCATTCTCCTATTTCATATTAAATTAAATATATGTATAGATATGAATGATAAAATCATTTACACTCAAGCGCAGATAGGAGAACAGCGAATGCATTGTTTTATTCACACAGTTACGTAATGAAAGTAAAAAGAGAAATTGATGCAAAAACAAGCGAAAGTAAATAAAAAGAATTATCAATTAACACCGTACGCATGAATAATAAGGAAAATTAGTTTTATTATAAGTAAACGGAAGAAAAACACTCCGAATGACATCAGTTCGGCGAAAATCGCAATAAATTCAAACAAAAATCTAAGTTTAAAGTAAAAAAAAGATGCAAAAAAATGTTCAATACAAGAGTGCTAGAGCTATCTAAAGCTGACGCGAACAATGGTTTTGTTAAATTTTAATTAACTCAACTCGTCCGAATCGTTTCCAATGACTGATGTAAATGCACCAGGTGAGCGAATGCAACGAAACGAAATGAGTATGATTGTGAGAATGGAAGAACTATGAGCGCAATGACCAATAATGCAATGAGTGGACGAATGCACGTTTTATTTGCATGTATATGGTGATCTGCAAATACAATATACCATGTGTTCCAAGAAGGAAAAATAAATTCATTTCTAAAAAGTTATGTTAAACTTACATGAATATTTAAAAAAAAAACAGTTAAGTTGATACACCCTGTATTTGTTAGTTGTTTGTGAAAGTGATCTAGTTTAGAGCAATCGTATACAATGCAAATAACAGCCAGCTCTTGGTGGCTAGGTGTAATTGAATAAGTCATTGGTGCGAGTCGTTTTCATTAAATGCTGAACTGGATGAGAAATGCTTTAATTTTATACGCGAGTTGACCAAAAATACCATTCGAAAAGAAATTGAACAATGATCAACAAGAAGAAAGAGTCATTAAATCAAAAACGATTGAATGACAGAAAAGTTAACGAGAAGAGAGAAACTTCTAGATGAAAATGAAAAATGAAAGGGAAAAACTTTCAGAGAGAACAGGATTCGAAAAAAAATGAAAAAGAAAAAAAAGATATATGTATAGGGAAACAATGCGAAAAAAAAAAGAAAATCACGAGCGAATCACTTGACCGACGTTATTGTTTGCTTGTTGTTTTGTTCGAGATTTACAGTGTTTTTCAAGTTTTGAATGATGCTCTGAATGTACCTGTGTTTTCTATTTTTCAATGATTTCAATTCATGTGCTGGGAATGTGTTGTTATGCGATGTTGGGATATGGTCGAATGATTTCGGTTAGTTTCAGTCTTCTATCATTTTATAATTATGCATTGAATAAAAGTGTTTCATACAGATACATGCGCGGATCCAGGAGAGGGTAATGGGGCTCATGGCCGATATAAGTTTACTTAAGTATATTTTTAGTTCGAAACAAAACATTTTTTGCTAGTACCACACTCATACTGAGCCATATGACCCCCCCCCCCCCCCCCCCCCCCCCAGCCCCGAAAAATCTCAGGTTTTTTGGTTACTTTTTGTTGGTGTTTGTTTTTTTTGTTTGCTGACAAATTTTACAGGTTTTCGATATAATTTTTGAGTGTATTTATTTTGTAGGAAAAATTCCCGCAACCTAATAATTCAGGCTGAGAGTTCATTTTTTCCTACAAATTAAATACACATGAGAAATTTACAAACACACAAAAATGATATTTAAAATTTAATTTTCATAATGGAAGACAAAAACCAGTTAATTACAGGTTTTCTTATTGAATTAATAGCGCATTCCCAAATTGCATTTAGTTCGTAAATATTTTGTTAAAAGTAGCTTAAAAGCTTTTGAAATCAAATCATTTAATAAAAATATGTATATGCTCTTGTTTATATTAGGTATAACGCTGTAACTTAATATATGATGTAGATACCAATTAATTTTCCCCAAGAGCTTCAACCCTAATAAAAAATTTCGCCTTCTCTGCTGTAGATACCAAAGACTCATCCCTTTGACATTACCTTAGCCTGAAAGTTACATTAAATATCGGAACATACAACAACATCATGTTCTAAATTGCATATATCAGAGTATGTAGTTTGTTGTTTTAAATTAAATTAACAGTCGACAGATGGGTTGACAACAAGGAAAATTAGGGAGCATGAGAATGACATTTATATTCCTCTACATAGAGAGCAACCGAACACACGGAACTTTATTAGCAGTCGAAATGTAATGGACTCAAATATGGTATTAATACTTTCAAAAAAAGTTAGATGTCGCTTAAAATATTTAGATTTCTATAATTTTTTTGAATCAAAACCTCATAATTGGCAAAAATACAACTTTTCCGGTCGAAAGTACTTCTATTAACTATTAGAATTTTGTTATAAACAATTATTAATTTCCCGAGTTCCCTGTATAATAATAATGCGTAAGTATGCGTACAGCGATAGTAAAGTAGCATTTAAAGTATCCATTTAACAATCACTCCATCAAACATGAACCATCCTGCAGCAATGAGCTATCCAAGAGAGAGAGAAAGAGAGATGCAGCATCGCTATGTGTCGAGTTTCCCTATCGGCTCTAATATTGGTTTGGCGTACTCTCGCTGCCCGCAATTAATTGAATCAACTCTAACCTAATTATTTGATTACGTTGCGTTGCGCCTCGTACATCAATTTCATAATACCCTTGTTTTTGAAAACATACCACTTACTATTATGTACGCTAATATAACTATAACTATAAAGCGCCGCACTGAATACAACTTTATTAAATGTACTCTGTAAATAGTTGCTAATATTATTATTATTATAAAATTTAAAATGCGTCGTACCACAGTTCCTCTTGGGTGCTGTTCTCTATTCCATGAACACAAATAGTTAGGCCACGTCCCCAAGAACGATGAGCGCATCGCAAAATTTCAAATTTGTTATCCTTAAATTTTCCTTTATAAAATGGATCTTCGTTTTTTCGGTGGAGAAAGAGCAGAATCCATTAGTGAAGACGTGATACTATCACGAAAAACATGAAAGTTCCATGATGTATTGCTGACAAATAGAAATGTTTAATTCAAATATTGCGCCCTTTTTTCGGGAGTGGATTCCTGGATTTGAGCAAAAAAGTTTAATTTTGATGAAACCGAAATACGTACCGAAAAAATACATTGAAACTTGTAATTATAAACGAATATATAAATGTAAAAATTTTAAAAATCACGATTGAAAACCAGGAAATACACAAATTTAAAATAGATTATGAAAGTACTGAATACCCACTTCAAAATATGTAAATTTAGATGTATTAAAACATCAGGGAAAAATATTAAAATGACATGATTTTCGAATTATGAATTTCTATTAAATAATAAAGAGGAATAATAGTATATTATTCAATGAACGCATATGTAGGCTATTATACGCGAGAGGAGTAAACGCCCGAGCATATAATAGCGCGTATACGCGAATTGAATACTATACTTTATCTGCGACGACAAAATTTAATTTGGCTTTCAAACTTAAAAATTCAACCATGGAATTTCAACACATAATCCTAGATGACGTTTTAGATGCAGTCCGT
>JARJEB010026346.1:0-19498 GCA_030264535.1 Liometoxenus newtonarum
GTGGAACCTAAGAGCACACCTCTTATTCACGCTTGCGCAATATCAGATTTTAAAACTTAAGAACAGTACATTGTTGCCTTTCAGTCGGCTTAAAAAGCTAACATTGGGCCAGATAGGCTAATAGGCTATGTTCCCTCCATTTTATATGCTCTAAAGTCTAAGCTTTAGAACACCTATAGCACATCCAAGGCTCCAGTTCTGTTCGTTCGAGTGCGTATTTTCGTTTGCATCTGGTTTGCGTTCACAACAAAGTTCACAACGAGAACACGAACTCGAACGATGGGAATTGGAGCCTTGGCGGTGCAGAGGTGTTCCTTTTATCAGAGTTGAGAGTGGTCCCGAACAGCTGCTTAAAATTAGCTCCGTGACGTCATCATGACGAATGTGGAACATCTCCATTATAAATAAAAATGCTCGTAAAAATCTGTATGAAAACTGATCGGGTCACTTGGATCACTAGGGTGCGTTCATTTGACAAGCTATAAACTTTCACCTTTTTACACAAACGTGTATTAGTGTATTAATTAGTAGTATTAGTAGTATTAATTAGTAGTAGTAATTAGTAGTAGTAGTAGTAGTAGTAGTAGTAGTAGTAATTAGTAGTATTAATTAGTAACCACTAAAACTCATCCACGGTGTCCGATAACTGAACGGATCAGTTTTCGTCAAAGTAAATTTATTCCATGACCTTGTCAGTGACCTTGTTCATTGCATTGGTTCAGTGCAGAGATTATACCCTGAATTAGGCTATAATCTCTGGTTCTATAATCTATAATCTCTGGTTCAGTGGTTCATTCTATCTCCGAGTTGCGTAGCGCCATTCCGTGTGGCAGATTGGCTAATATTTCCAATAATTCTAAATATTTAGCAACAACTTATTTAACAAGAAGTGAAATATAAAAAAAAAATGGCAAAATTCGATTTAACTTCCCGTATGGGACAATACTTGGATCGGCACTTGGTGTTCCCGTTGCTTGAATTTTTATCGGCTAAGGAGGTGTGTGCATCATTTAGGTTATGTTCGACCTACTGAACGATTCACTAACGTTGATTATTTTCAGATTTACGACGAAAATGAATTGCTCAAAGCAAAACTGGATATACTTAGTAAAACCAACATGATCGATTACACAATCGACATTAGGAAGCAGCTATATCCGAAGGAGGAAGTTCCGGAAATCTTAAAGTCTCGACGTGCCCATGTTGTTTCTCAATTGCAAGAATTGCAACAAGAAGTTGAACCAATCTTGCAGATTATGGGCAATGCTGAGGCCATGAAGAGCATGGAGAACTTAAGAGATTCAAAGGCTTTGATTAATTTCTTGTCGAAGGAGTACAATGTAAGTAATTAACAAATATAATTAACAAAATATGGAAGTGATTTTAATTATTTCATAGTGACTTTTAAAACTTAATATGTTTCAGTTTGAAATTGGAAAAATCGAAAGTTTACATAAATTGGCGAAATACCGTTACGAGTGCGGTAATTATTCAGTATCAACATCATATTTATATTTCTGTATGTTGGTTCTACCCCAAAATGACAAAAACTATTTAAGCGTTTTGTGGGGAAAGCTGGCATCGGAAATCCTGGGCCAAAATTGGGAATCAGCACTTGAAGATCTAAACAAACTTCGAGAATACATTGACTCAAGCCCGAATCATTTCGGTGGCAATAATCTACACTTATTGCAACAACGCACTTGGCTCATTCACTGGTCCCTTTTCGTCTTCTTTAATCACGCACAGGGCCGTGAACTCATCATTGAGATGTTCTTGTACCGCCCACATTACTTGAACGCTATCCAAACGATGTGCCCGCACATCCTTCGCTACTTGGCCACCGCCGTTATCATCAATCGTGGACGTCGATCAGCTCTTAAGGACCTCGTCAAAGTCATCCAACAAGAAAGCTACACCTACAAAGATCCAATCACCGAATTCTTGGAACACCTCTACGTGAACTTCGACTTTGATGGCGCCCGACAGAAATTACACGAATGCCAAACGGTTGTCTTCAATGATTTCTTCTTGATTTCCTGCTTGGATGAGTTTGTTGAGAATGCTCGTCTCATGATATTCGAAACGTTCTGCAGGATACATCAATGCATCAGTATTGGAATGTTGGCAGAGAAGCTTAACATGAATCCGGATGAAGCGGAATGCTGGATTGTGAATCTGATTCGGAATGCGCGTTTGGATGCTAAGATTGATTCAAAATTGGGGCATGTTGTTATGGGCGCGCAGCCTCTGAGTCCTTATCAACAATTGATTGAAAAGATCGATTCGCTTTCAGTGCGTTCGGAGACACTGTGCGGTTTGATTGACAGGAAAATTAAAGCCAGAACAGATGTAAGTTTAAAATTATATTAAAACTTAGAATAGAAATGTTTTATTTCCTAATAATTTTGCAGATTCGTTGGGGAAATCAAGAATTTTAAGTTGTAATATCAAAATACACACTTTGTAAAACAAACAAATGTTTTATACGAGAAAGAAAACATTCTAAATAAAATTATTTCATTTCCACTTCTTTTTGAATCTGTAAAGAAAATTCGAGGAAACTGATTGAAACCTAAATCTAGAAAAATATTCCTTCAAATTCTCCATAATCAATTTAAACTTGTTCTTTTATATACAATAATATGAATGAAAAAGAGTATCCTTTAACTTAAAATCTACCTTAAACATTTATTCATCACCGCGAATAGCCCTATATTTGTTAAGTTCGTTGGGAAATGTACGGCTCAATTCCAGCAACATATTCGCTTTAAATTTACGATATGCGTCTATTTTACCCTTAACTTGCTCGTTCTTTGCCAAAGCTTTTTCAATGCAGTCCTTCGTATACAGTTGTGGGTTTCTCCCTTGATCAATGTAACTGCAATGTTTATATTAAGTATTTATGGAAACGAAACAGAAACTTTATATGAATTCAATAATAAATAGATACGAAAATAAACTTACTCGAATACTTCCAAAGGGACGTGTACGTCATGCACCTGGGTCTTTAACTTATCAACTTCTTGTAGGCCATGGACAAGCGATTGGCTGAAAGTAAATTGGATTAATCGTTTTGTTTACAACTTTATAATCCTGTAGTTTGCGAGATAAAATACTTACAGTTTTTGATTTAACACATTTTGACTTTGTGGTTGGAAATCACTTACGATTATATGTATTTGTCGTACGTTTTCAGCAAATAATTCAAGTTGAGCTTCAAGATTCTCCAATGAAGACGCCATTACTCACTCCTTTATCGTTTTTGTTTTTGAGTTTTCAACACTAATCATAGAAATTACGAGTTATTTAATTTTTTGTGAGGATTCCATTCGTCCTGTTTCTGTCAAATTCGGTTTTCTGTTTTCCAGTCGGATGTGTTTCGGACTCCCCACCCCAACCGTTCGCTTTTGAATCACTACACTAGAGCAGTGTGAGTGAGTGGCTGAGTGCTCCTTTCACATTCTAGAACACACTTGGATCACTTTGGTGTCGACTAATTCAATAAGCAGTGATTAGGAAACTGATAAATGCAGGCTGCGCACTAGCGGCGTCACATGCATTTGGAGCACTTAATACATGCGGAATGTGAACGCGCAAGGAACACAACAAGCCAGGTAGATTGGTATGCCCTTGACACTTACCTTATAGCGTTTTCCATTTATTACACTGGTGTACACTAGTTTGCACTTTTCTTGCACTGACTTGATTCATTTACAAATCAGTGTAGGCAGTGTACCCGCCACTAACCCGTTCGTCGTTTTTCATTTAACATTGGGTATGCACTCAGTGCGGATTTAGTGCAACATTTCACACCGTCAAATAGTGATTTCCATTTATTACACTGGTCTACACTAGTGTGCACTTTTCTTGCGCTTACTTGATTCATTTACAAATCAGTGTAGGCAGTGTACCCCGCACTAACCCGCTCGTCGTGTTTCATTTAACATTGGTTGTGCACACAGTGCAGGTTCAGTGCAACTTTTTCACACCGTCTCAAACAGGTAGTGGAGCAAATTAGTGCATATGTCCAATGCAGGTTCTTGCGTTTTGCGTTCATACATATTACGTACCATATTTACTATTTACACATAAATTGTTGGTAGAAAAGGGTGCAGCATAAAGTAACGGCTTGTTCCATTTATTCTGCACTACACTTACACTACACTTGCACTTGTCAAACAGCTGATCTGCACTGACGGCTACAGTAGACCGCCACTAGCCCGCTTCCAGTGTAACACAAATGGAAAACACTATTACTTTATTGCGCATGCGCTACCAACTGTCCTGCCTGTCAAAAATCCGCCATTTTGCTTCGACTGAACACAACCAAACAGAAATGTGATCTTGATTTTGAAAGTAATCAAAGATTTATTAGAATACAATTAATACATTCGCATCAAATATGTCCGAACCATCGAGTAAAGATTCAGCGGCAACGAAGGCACCAATGGTCTACATTTGCGGAGGTAAGTAAATTTTGTATTTGAGGTTAATTACAAAAGAAAATGCTTGAAAGAGTGGCTAATTTTATTACATTTAAAAATGTATATTGCAGAATGCCACAATGAAAATGAGATAAGACCACGTGATCCCATCCGATGCAGGGAATGCGGTTATCGAATTATGTACAAGAAACGTACTAAACGACGTAAGTAAAAAAATTATTTTTCAAAATTAATGAATCATCTATAATTATAACTTGAAATATAAAAGCTCATTTGGCTCGCGGCGAGTATATTAAAATAACAATTTAATTCAGTTAAATCACGAGCAACAAAGGAGCTGCACACAGATTAAGTTTGGTACCTATTTTTTGAACAGCTCTTAGTAACTCTTCTGTGTAAATCGAAAGCCACTTAAGCTGTAACGCAGTAATTACAAGAAATTAGTATATTGTGTAACAAGGGATGAAAGGAGCATATCCATCCCGCGACTACGTTTGCCAGCCCGAGCGTAGCGAGTGCTGCAAGCAGACAAAAATTGAAAATGAAATACAAAACTGAAAATAAAGTTAGCAAGAATTTTCGGTGCACCTTGATTATGCAACCCAATAATCGTTGCCATTGTTCATTTAATTAATTTGCATAGTGTGCATAGTGCACATTCTCACAAAAAAAGATACCTCTGAAGAAAATACCACAAGTAACAAATAAAAAGATATAAAAATTATAAACTTGACCTCATAAAGTTAGATTTTTGACAATTTTAATGAATGCATGATAGGGAGGAAAATGAACTGATTGCTATAGCAGCAACAAATTTTTTTTTCTATTTCCCTCCCTAGGGATTCAAAAGTGTATTTTCTTCCCGATAAATCGAGAAGAAAACTTTACTTTCAATAGAGATAGGCAAAAAACCTTTAATTTTCTGTTTTCATGGCTTACTGGATAAGTCGTTGTAATAATTCAAATCTAATAATAATTAATGAATTATTTTTTTCAGTGATCGTCTTTGACGCCAGGTAAATGGATAGCGACAATTTTTCTTGTTTGTTTTTGTTTCAAAACAAAATACCAATTTGTTGCTGTAATTTCTCTTACTTTATAATTACTAAATATAATATAGGGTCTTATAAAAATGTAATAAATTTTCTAATATAATAATACATTTTTGGAATGGTTTCAGCACGTGTAACTTATTTTCGTACCGATCGTAATTCTTCGTCGCTATATTTGTTTGTCAACATGTATTTTAGTTGTTTATATGTGTGTATTTAATGGGTTATCGGCTACCGCATTTAAAACAACGCAGTCTGCCAGTGGCAGTTTCACAACATTGCGTTTTGTGTCCCCAAAACATTCGTATTGTCGCCAATTTAAATATTTAAAATTTGAAAAATACCTCTTTGAATACCTTCACACCGTGAAAGTGATAGTTTTCCTGAGCACCCAGTATAAACTGACGACAATTCCAAAGGATTGTAAGACTACAAGGAATTTCATATATGCAGCTCCATCGATTTTCTACGATCGGGTGAAATTGAAGGTCAGTGCGCAAGGGCATAATATTTCGAACGCTTTCCATGCCGATAACGCTGCCATACGCATTCAGAAATGTTCGAGCTCGAAATTCAAGGTCGCACGCGCTGTTGTGTTCCGACCAAGGATCAATAAACAAGAACTTCTACTCTCGTGCTCGTCGGCTGGCACTCACACCAACAAAAAAAAAACTCCGAACTCTGATGCGGTGCCGGGAGAAAGAGAGAGCGATCGCAAAAACCCTCCCTCGCTGAGTCAATCCTTTCGGAACGACCTGCTGTTGTGCAATGCCATCAGGTCCATCGTCCGGCGTTACTTGTTTAACATTGCGGCAGGCAAGCAAACACGCACGAGTCAAGCGACGAGAGTTTTGTTTCTGTTTCAGCGGCAGCAGGCAGAAAGAAACAAAAACACCGCATGACTTGGATTCGCTACTTTACTTTTGCTTGTTGATGGATGTATATGCGCTTAGTGCGTGAGCATGAGGATGTGGTCCACAAACGACCGCAATAAAAAGGTGCATCGTAAAACCGACCGTAAAGTGGTCCACGAAACGAATTAACTTACTAACTCACAATGTCATGTTCAGCGTCATGACAACCAGAAAACAACAATTGTTTATCATGACAATCTTCACTAATAACATTTTAATGAGCGGTCATTAGCAGAAATCCATTTATGTTAACGAATTCGATAGGAATTTAGAAATTCGATCCAAATTTTGAAACGAACCGGAGCGTGCGTCTCGTATAAAATTCGCACGCAACGTCAAACTTTTGTTAGGTTTAATGAGCGCATGCGTGATTTGTATACGCGGAGCAAACTGCGAAGCCAGACGGACCTCGCTCTGGCTAGACATACAAAACAAGTGCCATCGCGGTTAAAGATATGGCAAATAAATCGAGTTGAAACGATCGTCGTAAAGGTGATACAGGTGAAAAACGTTTCTTCGTACTTCGGTGCACGCATTAGTCGTGCTATTATTGTGTGTCAAATGCATTGGATGGAAATATAGGTGAGTGTTTTGGTGTCCACTAAATTCGAGTGTGTGTATGTGTGTTATGAATACGGCACAGTGCCATAACATGCCATGCCATACACCAGCAAGCCGAACAGAGGCCTACAACTGCATGTAGCATGATGAACATGGTATACAATACGAATACATACAATGTACTTAACATTCGGCACGTAAAAATCCGGCCGGCCAGCCTTGAATACTGTTGTCTTAGGACATGAATTGGAATTGGAGTTCAACTTACAAGCTTTTATAAAGATGTAAGATGTAACAATCAAGCAAAAGTTATTGTTCGCGGCTTCAGACCTTGTATGTTGGAAGTCTTATCATCGATTGATGATTTACGTTTCCAAATTTGCGAAAGCATTGTGTACGTATTCACTTTGGCGACGATTACGTGAGATACCCGTTTGAATTTATTTAATGCGTAATTGTTGTACTTGACTTGTTTGTTATTTTTCGGACAGTGCCTTTAATAAATACGTGTATATTCCAGCAACTACTTCGATCTTTGGACATCAATTGATCAATTGCAAGAAAACAAATGAATTTCGCAAGAAATAAACACAAATTAAATTAATTATGGAATTACAATGGTGACTATTATTCAATAATATAATCGCGAAGTTCATTATCATTCAAAATGAAATGATCACTATCAAGAGAGTTCGATATTTCTATATTATTTGTCGGCTTGCAGCCTCTTGAGATGTGTGCTTCTCATTAGCGTTGTGTAGGCGGCAAATAAGCACATGAGCATTGTGGATTGCCTATGTAAAATATCTACAAGGCGTTTCAATGAGTTTCAAAAATTCAACTTCGATTAATTTTAACTTTTTGTTACAAATTTTATTTCCATTATTTAAGTAATATTTTCTAATGAACTTTGAATAACTAATGAAAAAACCTTTGTGGCCGCGTGAATTATAAAAGCTATTCAGTGCGGATTTTGTTTGTATGGTGTCCCAAGGGGTCAACTTTTAGGGAGCCCTATACTCCTTATAGATGAGTGTAAAAAATTTAAAATTTTTTTAAAATGTAATAGAAAAAAATCGGACATTTGGGGGCTGCCACGCGGCCGGGAAATCCGCCATTGACACAATTCACTTTACAAAGAAAAATGATGTTAAACAAATAAACAATTATCGATTGTCATATGTATTTTTATTTCTATTTGATTGGTGTATCACGAGTATATCAGTATCTCTAATGTGTGTTGTCATTTCATTGTTTGCAGATCACGATTAGAATGTCGCTATCAGCAGCAGAAGCTGAGGGGCGAACGATGCAGGCCGCAGGCATTCAGCAAATCTTGCAAACTGATTTGACCACGCTTTTTCATCGGCAAGGTGTCCACGCGACGCAGTCACAGCACTCTACGATTCAAAACAACATACCGCCACCAATGGGTGAGTTCTGAGCTTCTTAAGTTCACAGTCACGTGTCACGTGTCAAATTCAGAATCAAAGCAACACAGCAAAAAGCAAAACCAAAATGTGTGTATTTGATAAAATAGCAAACGTTTTGTATGATTTACGACGTCAGCAAAGGCAATAATGATAATGAACAACGCAATGATATGACGATTCTGTATATATGTAGTGTTTATTTTCTTTAGATGTGTAGCGTCTCGTCGTGTCAGACGTGTCGTCGTAGTCCTCATTCTTAATTCTCTAACTCTATCTCTATCTGCTACTATCGTTCTGTTCTATGGATTTCCTTTGTAGCTGTATGTTTATGTTTACAACTTCGTAGTTTTGCGCTCTGTTTCGTTCATGTGAACATATGTCTTTGATCATATGAACAAATGCCATTGACAAATACGCATGCGCTTTTGTGACCTGACCTGATGATTAAAATTAAACCAAAATAATGAATCATTTTGATGTTTCCACGAAATTATTAATGCACCCGTTACGTTGACACGATAGAGTCGACAAATTGTCTAGAACTTATTCATAAAATAATGAAAATGCTGAAAATGCAAACGCAACAATGCAACAAATGTACGTATATTTTTTCAATTCTTGAGTGAGTTGTAGTTGTAGGCACCTGCATTTCATTCAACCAATGAAATCAAATCTAGCAAGCTTCGGCACTCTTACGCGTAACATATGAATGCAACAGTGATGGAGATAGAACATGCGTCGATACTAGTCTGTAACGGTTGTGCGCGGTGACGTCACATCCTAGTTTGCAAATGTCTGCCGTGCTTCGTGACTGATATAGACAGTTTTCGGAATTGTGGAGTGTTTTGTGCGATTTCGTGCTGGTCTGATAAAATAAAATGTATCCTCAACCAGGGGGGCGTAAGTGTTAATTATTTGTAAAATAGGATATCAGTCTAAAAGACGATTTTCTTTTGTTTGTGACCAATGGCAGAGTCGTGATGTGTACAAAACGAGGTTGCATCTATTTGTGTACTCCAAAAATGCACCTAGTGATAGATTCAGTTTTGTTTCATAATTTATTAATGGCTTAGTAGGTGTGGGTTCTCAGTTGTTGTTTTTTTAATTGATTAAATATGTTAAGCCATTTTGCTAGAATTCTCCTTTACAATGCGTCTATTTTTGGCTCGATACTTAACCTAAGAGCAAAACCAAACTTCTACCTTCTTTGTAGATGTGGAGCGATTGTGAACTGATTTTTTTTTTATTATTAAGGTCGTTCTTCTATTAAATCAGCTACAGATTTAATTCAATCATTTAAATGTCGTTGCATTTGCAATTTGCTATTTTAACATAGCAAATTGTAATAAAAATAATCCGCTATCTTTTTTATTGTCCCTGGGAAATTTGTTTATGTTTAGATGATTCACTCTTCCTTGACGATATTTTAATGACGCCAGACGTTTTCGATTCAGGACAAACAAAAATAAAAATTTGTTTTTCTTTTGAAATGTTTGAAATATAACACTTAGTAATGTCTGACCATTTTTTAGGTTAATCTGAATTTTTGATTTTCCTCCGTTATTTATCAAGGTTTTGTTTCTTTTCGTGTTTTTAATCATACGCATTCTTAATTTCTAAATGACAAATATTATTGTTATTCATTTTTCTTGTTATTTTGAAACTACATCCAAAAAGGTCACTGACCCCTGACCCGTCTGTCTGATGTGCTTTTGCTTTGCCTCGAACGTATTGATTTTTCCACATTCCCGGCTGCAAAGTGCATAAGGATCTCCAGATTTCGGCACAATTAAGAGGACCTGTTGCGCAATGAACTCTTAAAATAGTTTCCATAATGCTGATTATCGTGATAACAGATTGTTTTAGAGATATCTTTGATTTCGATAGTTTTTTTGAATTTTATATTTAAGTATGTATTTTGATTTTTTGCATTTCAGAGTCATGGCAGGCAAGCCCTCCAAGACAAAGTGGCAGTCCCACAACACAGACGAGTTTTTCGGACCCATTATCGTCTGGCGGAGGTACACCGAGCGGGACGACCAGCACGGCGGTGGCTCTACCAGGAACGGTGACTAGTGGTGGCACTCTGGCTGCTGCAGAACCTCCACTATTCCAATGTCCCCGACGGCCGAATCTCGGACGTGAGGGTCGTCCCATTGGACTCAAGGCCAATCATTTTCAAATCACTATGCCCCGGGGATTCGTTCATCATTACGATGTAAACATTCAACCTGACAAATGTCCTCGAAAGGTAAGCGGCGTCCGATATAACATTCACAAACGTTCTTTTCAACAATAAATTGATTCCTTTTTGATCTATTTTTAGGTAAATAGAGAAATTATAGAGACGATGGTACACGCGTACACGAAAATATTCGGATCTCTTAAACCTGTGTTCGATGGCCGAAGTAATTTATACACTAGAGATCCATTACCAATCGGCAACGCACGCGAAGAACTTGAAGTGACACTCCCCGGCGAAGGAAAAGACAGATTATTTCGCGTATCGATCAAATGGCTTGCTCAAGTATCTCTCTACGGGTTGGAAGAGGCACTCGAAGGACGCACCCGTCAAATACCCTATGAAGCAATCTTAGCTTTGGACGTAGTTATGCGTCACTTACCATCAATGAGCTATACTCCGGTTGGAAGAAGTTTCTTCAGCAGCCCGGAGGGTTACTACCATCCATTGGGTGGTGGTCGCGAAGTATGGTTCGGTTTCCATCAGTCGGTACGTCCTAGTCAATGGAAGATGATGTTGAACATCGATGTGTCAGCGACGGCATTCTACAAAGCACAGCCAGTCATTGAGTTCATGTGTGAAGTGCTCGACATTAGAGATATCAACGAACAACGTAAACCTTTAACAGATTCACAACGTGTCAAATTTACTAAAGAAATTAAGGGGCTGAAGATTGAGATCACGCATTGTGGAACAATGCGACGGAAGTACAGAGTTTGCAATGTGACACGACGACCTGCACAAATGCAATCGTTTCCTTTACAATTGGACAACGGACAGACTGTTGAGTGTACAGTGGCCAAATACTTTCTGGATAAGTACAAAATGAAATTGCGTTATCCGCATCTTCCCTGTTTACAAGTCGGACAAGAGCACAAACACACTTATTTACCTTTAGAAGTGTGTAATATTGTTGCCGGACAAAGGTGTATTAAGAAATTGACGGATATGCAAACATCAACTATGATTAAAGCTACAGCAAGGTAAAATGTAAGTTTTTCCCAAATAAATCATTTACTGAGCAATTTGTCTTTTTAGATCTGCGCCCGATCGCGAAAGAGAAATTAACAATCTTGTGCGACGTGCTGATTTTAATAATGACGCTTACGTACAAGAATTCGGCCTCACGATCTCGAACAATATGATGGAAGTACGAGGTCGTGTCTTGCCACCCCCCAAACTGCAATACGGTGGACGTGTTGCATCCCTTAGCGGACAGGTGGGCTGGCACGTTAGTTTCCATCTTTGTTTTTATTTTCTTAGAATTAGTATTTTTATATTAATTATAATTTCGTGATTTATTCTTTAAGATTAACATTTTATTACAAATTCTTGGTTTTGAATTTACAATTTATTCGTTTTTAAATAGTTTTCGAAATACCAGTCGGTATAAGATATATCAGATTTTTTTTATTGATGTTACAGAGTAAACAGCAAGCTCTCCCCAACCAAGGTGTATGGGATATGCGTGGCAAGCAATTCTTTACTGGTGTTGAGATACGAGTGTGGGCGATTGCATGTTTTGCTCCGCAGCGTACAGTTCGCGAAGATTCTTTACGAAATTTTACACAACAATTACAGAAAATCAGTAATGATGCGGGGATGCCGATTATTGGACAACCATGCTTCTGTAAATATGCCACTGGACCTGATCAAGTAAGTTTTTTTTCTATTTGACTGTCATGAAAAAGCTCTGCTTTCTCTACTTAACTATTAAATTTGATAACTTATGGATGAATTTTTTTAGGTTGAACCTATGTTTAGATATTTGAAAAACACATTCCAGGCATTACAACTAGTAGTTGTTGTTTTGCCTGGCAAGACACCAGTTTACGCTGAAGTTAAACGTGTTGGTGATACAGTACTAGGCATGGCGACACAATGCGTACAAGCTAAGAACGTGAACAAAACTTCTCCACAAACACTCTCAAATCTATGTCTCAAAATTAATGTGAAATTAGGCGGTATTAATTCGATTCTTGTACCTTCAATAAGACCCAAGGTAAGTTCCTTCTTAATATGCAGTGATATGAGTCAAAAATATTGTTTACTATTTAGATTTTCAACGAACCTGTTATATTCCTGGGTGCTGATGTGACGCATCCACCTGCTGGTGATAACAAGAAGCCCTCTATTGCCGCCGTCGTTGGTTCTATGGACGCTCATCCTTCGCGGTACGCAGCTACAGTTCGAGTACAGCAGCACAGACAAGAAATTATTCAAGAATTGAGCTCAATGGTTCGGTAAGTCGCTTAAATACCAAAAAGCTATGATTCACTATTTGTGACGCTAAATTTTTCCACCACAGGGAATTGTTGATCATGTTTTACAAAGCAACTGGCGGCTACAAACCACACCGTATCATTTTATATCGTGACGGAGTGTCTGAAGGACAATTCTTGCAACTATTGCAACATGAACTCGTAGCGATTCGCGAGGCTTGCATCAAATTAGAAACCGACTATCATCCAGGCATTACGTTCATTGTTGTGCAGAAAAGACATCACACTCGGCTGTTTTGTGCCGATAAGAAAGAACAAAGTGGCAAGTCGGGCAACATACCAGCTGGTACAACCGTCGATGTTGGTA
The DNA here is from genome assembly GCA_030264535.1 of Liometoxenus newtonarum. Lineage (NCBI taxonomy): Eukaryota > Metazoa > Arthropoda > Insecta > Coleoptera > Staphylinidae > Liometoxenus > Liometoxenus newtonarum. The sequence goes on from JARJEB010026346.1 coordinate 13,240, forward strand.
TTACGCATCCAACTGAATTCGATTTCTATTTGTGTAGTCATCAAGGTATTCAGGTATGTACGACTACAATTGCAGGTTGTTTAAATGCAACCCGAGAATTTAAATTATTTTGTGATGTTTAGGGTACGTCACGACCATCACATTATCACGTACTTTGGGATGATTCCCATTTAGATTCGGATGAATTGCAATGTTTGACTTACCAATTATGTCACACTTACGTACGTTGTACACGTTCAGTATCAATTCCGGCACCGGCTTATTACGCTCACTTGGTGGCTTTCCGGGCGAGATATCATCTTGTTGAAAAGGAACATGACAGGTTAGTGTTTCCCACTTACTTTTTATTGTAACCTTTAAATAACTGATGGCATCGTTTTCGTTGACAGTGGCGAAGGATCTCATCAGTCAGGCTCGTCGGAAGATCGTACACCTGGAGCAATGGCACGTGCAATCACCGTGCACGCAGACACCAAAAAAGTAATGTATTTCGCTTAAGAGAAAAAGAGAGCTGATACAAACGATGGGCGAGAATTAAATTACCAAAAACAAAAAGAAACAAAACAATACCGAGACAATTATGATAATTAAATTCAAGTCCATTACTTTTATGATTTTATACATTCGATACATAGTTAACTCAAATACTTAAACTTAAGTGCAAAATGAAACGAGAAAACACACAAAAAAAAACACAAAATGAAAATGAAGTATTTTTTGAGTCGCAATTATGAGTATCAATTAATTTGCCAAATATCATTGAAATTAATTAAGCCAAGACCTATATTAATGAGCATCAGCGTGGGAACTGCAATATATACATTTATAATTAATGAATGAGAGTTGCCAATTTCTCACAATCTACAAATTTTAATGTTGTTTTAACGTTATGAATATTTACTTGTATGTATTATGATATTTTTGATGAATTGCAACAACAAATCATTGAGAATTACAGTGGTTATTTTATTTTTTATTTAATTAATGATATGCGTATGATATGAGTTGAAGTGCTCTGCCAGTTTTGTACAAATAAGCAACAATTAAAAAGAATTGCTTTTTACTCTTCATTAAATGCATTAATGAAGAAGTTACGTTCAAAATAAAAGATCTTCAGTTTTTATTAGTTTATGTATGTTTGTAATAAATAATCGTAATGATGCTGAATGAAGCCAGTAGAAACAGGATTTAAAAATCATAAATAAAAAGAAAAACAAAACTGAAAGTTATCGAAAATTCTATGACATTTTATAAAAGATCTCGAGTTGTTTTTGGCCAACCGTAACGATTAAAAAAAAACTTATAGCTTTAAATTTCTCAATAATATGACGAATTACTTGATTATAATATAATAATTATTTCAGTATATAACCGTTAATTGATTATTATACTAAATAATTGGACAATATGACAGATGATAATTCAAATTTTAAGATATCAATTATTCATAAACTTAATTATGCAGCTTATCGTAAAATTTTGATGGTAATTATAAAGAAATAGACAAATACTGTAATTAATGTTATTATTGATGAAAATTACTTGGTGCTTTTCAGTGGTCTTTTAGAGCGTTCTTATTTTTTTTATTATTGAAAAAATGAAAAAAATATATAAGTTATTCTCTTGTAATTAACACAGAATAAAACACGAAAAAGTGGGACAAAAAATCGAATTACTACTAGTCTTTAACAGGAGAGACTACATTCCAAACGATAAAAATGCACAAATCAATTTCTAGTCGAAAATTGTTCAACGTTAAAATGAAATCCTAACTACCATTTCCAATTATGTACATAATGAAATTATGTGCTTTATTATAAAGAATTTGTTGAGATTTGCATGATCAGATGTGTGGATTTCATTTTAACAATAAATTATTGGCTGGAAATAAACATAATTATTAATAAAAATGAGTTTCGTAGCTTAAATATTAATAATTAGAAACTCAAAATTACACTTATCTGTCAAACCTACAAATAACGACAAAACTATTAATATTAATAATTACTAATTATTTCAACTATTCTTTAATTTTATTATTATTATCTTATTTCTATTATTTTGTTATTCTTTTTTATTTTTAGACATAGATATTTAATAATTATCTAAATAAGAACCTGAAAACTGCAACTACATAATAGTAGCAGCAACTAAAACAAGTCGAAATGATGTTATCTATACTTTGTGATTCAGGAAAACACTGGCAATTGAAAACTTCCACATTAAAAATTGATTTGGTTGCTTTATGAATATTTTTGTAAGTGCTGTTTTCATTTACCAGTATTTTGTGGAATAATAAGTATGATTAATTATAAAAGGAGCTGTCTTTAATATGCCTGTATTAATTTAATTTTAATCGATATAATTAAGCAATGTGCAAAGAGCCAATTTGCCGAATAATGTTATTTTGTTGTGCTCCAAAATTACATTCCGTAAGCGTAATTACAAATGATATATACACAGGATGAAACGGATGACACAAATGAAATAACCTAATGTTGCACCTACTTGTACATAATAAACAATCACATGATTTCGGAAACATCTATACTACAATTGCAACACAAAACAAAGCAAAACACCTATTAATTAACATGCATTTTCTTATATTGTGTTTTCTAACACAAAATTAGATAAGATATTATATTAAAATTTACAATGAGCAAATTATGGGCATATACTTATAATAATAGCTGCTTTCGATATAACATAACACTGAACTATTCAGAGTAACGCTAAACCACTCCAAATATTTTAGATTCGCTATATCGAAAGCAGCTAATGTTTTCCGCATTAATATTTCGCGACCAGGTATTTGAAATATTTAATTAGATCCAGATGTAAATCATCGATTGAAGTTGATCAACCAATTTATATTAAATGAAACAAAAAACAAACATATTTATATAATAAGATTAAAACAATGCCGGGATTATAATACATATTTAATTATCTGTATGTTATTGATAAGAAGAGTTAAAAAATAAGTTGAAGTAGGATGATAATTAATAACAAATAATATAAAATTACCTTCTTTGAGCTTAGTTCATTGACGTTCATTAATGATTGGTTATTTTATTATTATGTTTAATTATTAAAATTAGTGGGTTAACGAAGCGATATTTATTGTACTGGAATATTAATTATGTTATTGTAACGCATTATCAAATCATTTCATTAGATATGTAACATCATGTGAAAAATTAGTGGAAATGTAAACGTAACAGCGCTGTGGCAACATTTTGTCATTCATTGTAAAATAGTTTATTTTTCAAATCGAACACCAATAGTTGACTTTACTCTTAAACTATGCAAGAAAATTTAAAAAGAAACGAATGTAATAATTACGAATGAAACATAGTCATCGACAATCATCTTAAGTGAAATAGACAAATTAAAAGAGAAAAATAAATTAAGCACAGTACTAAATATCAATTAACCGAAGTAATTCCAAATTATTCCGAATAGTTTCGAGTTACTTGAGTAGTTTAGAGTTACTCTGAATAATGGATAGTATATCAGTTCAATTAAATTATTAACATATAAATTATTGAAAATATTGGTGCGTTGCTACAGTGCGAAAATAATGTCCAAAATCATTAACAAAAACACAAAGTTAATTTACAATTATATTTCATTTGAATGAATGCTGAATGCATTAATTTAATTCGTCAAGAAATAGAAAAACTAAAAGTGCCATTACTTGCAAGTTGAAAATGATTATCTTTGTGAATAGATAAAATTAAATTGACAATGTAAAAGCGGAGTATAAATGAATATTAGACGAAGATAAAAATCATAAAAACTTGACAAAATATGCAGAACGGTCTCAAAATTTTAAGTATAAAAGTTATTAGTAATTGAGTAACGAAAGTACGTAAATATCACAAATTATGAAAGAACAAACCTAATTCATTATAATGAAATTAAAGATAAATTTAAGTAAAAAAACTAACATGTAAGAAAAATATATGAGAAACAAATGAACCTAAAAGAGCCCAAAAATCCTGCGTGAAATAAGTATTTATTCAATTAATTCGTTTAAGTAGTAGTAGTTCTAGTTATGATTTGGTTATTATCATTAGTACTTGCTATTTTTATATATTTTAAGTTTTAAGTGCAACTTGCTGTACTGTAGTCATTTCATCATATCATTATTGATAATTTAAACCATTTTGTTCTGGATTCAAGATTCAATACATTTCGAATGTAGAAAAATAATATTTACTGCTCGACAAAAAATGTTTACAAATTTGAAAATCCTAAATTTGTAGTTTCATTTTTCCTTGATTCTCTAAATTATTAACAACATTTTAGTACTTGAACGAAAAGGATAAATATTATTTGGCAAGCAGTACATTAATTTTCACTGTTTTGTATTTATTTCATTCTTTCAATTAAAATATTAATAATCCACGCAAACAACTTTGATCTTAAACAAATTAGTAGAATGTAGATTTGAAAAATGCACCTATTTTTGCTTCAATCGAATTTATAATATTTTAATTTAAGTTATACACCAATTTTAATTGCTAAATAAAAAATAAATGTGGAAGTGACCATACGATGCTATTATTGTTCTTTATGACAATACAATAAGCACTCGTTTTAAGTAAAAGCACATTGCAATGCAGAAATATTCGATTCCAAAAACAAGACAATGTTGCTAGTATTAATAAAACGATTTAATTTAACGGTCAAACGAAAAAATGCTAAATCTAAGTCTAAAAAAAGGTAGCGTGACATAGGTACCTACAAATATACATGCATGCAACAAGAAGGATATGCATTCAAAAACATTTTGTTTGTTCTTAGGAATTTACCATAGCTATGTCAAAGGGCTTTAAAGTTTATTATTAGTTTACGATCTAAATCTAAATGAATTATTTGTAAAATGGTAGTTAGTAGCAATTTATGTTGATCTACTTTATTTAATTATGAACAGTTTCATTTACTGTGTATTTTACGTAAAATATAAACTAAAACTTGTGTAAAAAATAACATAATTTTAATTGAAAGGTAAAGTAAATGATGAAATTAATTGTCGAATTTGTTTTCGTTTACTTTTAGTTTTAGACGGTTTTAGTTAGTTGTTATTACAACACATGTTCTTGTTTACTCGCAGAACTTCGAAATATCCAAAAAATATAGATTCACTCATTTGTTTCAAATTTATGAGGACAAGTAACAACGCAATCCTAGCAAATATTTGTACTGAAATTTTTTAACTTTTTTTGGCCAATTTTGTTATTGCAGAAATGTGCTAGGGAAGCGGACGCCAGACGGCGTTGGCAGCAATTCAGAATTCAGACTGCGTGTCAGGAATGAGGAAAGCGAGAGCATTAGCAACCGCTCGACGGCGTGCGTCGGAAACGTCTAGCCGGTACCGTGGTTACGATGAGCATGACCAATGAACAGAAACATGATCATTTAGTTCCCTACCTATGCAGTAGGCGTATTTCTTTGTAACTAACTTTTCTAACGAGTTAAAGTGAAAGTTAAAAAAATGTGGTGGGTACCATGTGCACCATTAGTTTCACGAAACCGTTTCTTTGCTTTCACTCTACTCGCCAGAAAAGTTAGTTACAAAGAAACACGCCTAGAGCCTATCAGGGCAGTTTGTTTCCGCCGTACTCTTACCCTTATAATTCTACCCATCAGTAGTACTTCCTACCAGTGAGGGTTATTTTTTAATTGCCAGTGAGGCAAATGACCCTCACAAACAAAAACACTATGTACAACATTTTGAAAAGGGGTTTTTTCTCTTCTTCACTTGGATTTTCGTCTATAGGTTTCACTGCGTCGCAGTTACGGATAGTATTGCCATGCCATCTTCATTGGTCATGATCATAGTAGCCACGGCACCGGATAGACTCTAGTCGTGTGTCAGGATATTAGGTAAAATTATTCGGGGGTAATTACACAAGAGGTTAATTTTTTATCGGATAAACTGATTGTCACATGAGTGTATCGTTGCCATGGAAAAAATTTGAGAAGCACCTGCATGAAAAAACCACAAGAGCGCAGCTCGAGTGGTTTTTTCTAATGCAGTTGCTTCGAAAATTTTTGCCTAATGGAAACGATACACGCATGATTGACAATCAGTTTATCCGATAAAAAATTAAATAAACCTCGAGTGTAATTTAGGGAGATTAATGCACGACTACATTTTATCAATTCCTATCGCACCTGCCACCTAGCGGCAAATAGCATTTTCATCAGTAGAATCGACAGTTGATTGGTTGTCATATAAATATAT
>JARJEB010026372.1:0-10592 GCA_030264535.1 Liometoxenus newtonarum
CTATAATTGACTCGTGTTAAGCTCATAATTCGCGAGTGGTGATAATGTCTGTCATATGTGCCTGCATACACACATAGTAATCGCTGTTTTATGTGGTCGTCGCGGATAAAAACTTTAATAGCGCTCGCATCTGGAGCCCTGTAGCCCGGGGTCTTAAAACTATGACATGACGCACTAACGCGTTTGTAAGAAAAAACAAAGTAATAAAAGCCGAAGACACTTGAGTTTTTAATGGGGTAATTTTGTCAGGGATATAAATGAATAAGTTTTTTTTTAGGAAAAACTTTTTAAATTTATTTACTTTCATTAATCTAATAAATTTTCATTAAATTCGGTTCTTGTAAGTTTTATGATAAGATATTGATTGTGTCTTTCATTCAGGTGTTGGTTCTAAGTATTTATGTAGCCTTCTGTTGCCTGTTCTAATCTGTCACTTTCTTTAGTTTAGTTTTATATTGTTAATCTGCAGTTAGAAAACATGTTAACTTTCATGTCAATAAACTAAGGCAACCACAACGAACAACATGGACGATTCCCTCGGAAGGGTTATTGTCTTACCTACAGCAGCATCCGCGAGTCCGAAGGAGTTCGAAAGCTGCAGGAAACGAGCGTGCCTTAAACTCCATGCCGAATAACTGCCTACGTCCGTACGGTTACCATGCAAAAGACCGAGCAGTCAAAACTGATTGCGTCCATGAGAACGCGTACGGCCACGAAGAATAACGCCCGCCTGGTTGCCTATGGTGCGCCGCCAGCTTCGTCTTAATACATTGCTCATATCCGCTTTTGCTTACAATTTACAAATTCACACAAAAACGAATGAATAAATTGACGTCCTCTCTGCCTTCATGCTCCGGTTCAGTGGGCTTTTTCTTGACATTTACAATTTAGATATATTTATTATTAGTATTTATTTATAATTCATTTGTACATATCTGCACACTAACTAAACTACTCGTAGTAGTTCGAATTCGGAACTTGCCCGGAATTGTAAATTATATTTTTAATTCACAGCTGTATATATCGAAATCAGCTACTGTTACGTAGTATAGGGTAATTGCAAAATACAATTTTGACTTAAAAGTTTGTAATTTTAGCGTAAGGGAGTATATACACAAATGTATCGTTTCATCCTGAAGCGGTTCCGATCCAATAGCGCGGCAAGTTCTAGGTATCTAAAGCACAAAGCACACTTGCAAAGCAAATGTAGGTAGTCGTTTGTACTTTAAATTGCCATATTCATGCATACAGTATGGTTGCATACATTTGGATATGATGGAAATATGTATAGTTAATAACAGCTTTTTGTTGACGAGTACATAAAAACCATACAACACAGTACACAACTGAAACCATATACGAAATGAAAAAATAAATAAATAAAATAAAGCAACAAAAAGTTGGTGTGTAAGTGAACAGGCAAAGGCAACAAAGAAGTGAAAGTATTCCGGAACATGAGCAACAAGAGCACGCCGACCAATCGTAATAAACTTAGTAATAATTCCGTAAAGAGCTACAAAAAAGAAGCAAGCAACGGAGTATCAAGCACTCTATAAAGATATGTACATTATAGTAGAGTAGTTTTAATTTTTCTTTAACCGGTTATAAAAAATTAACTATATTTTAGGTTTACGAATATGTTTATAAGTTTTCATTATAAGATTGTTTATTTATTATGTATAAATGTAATAGTATATTATTCAATGAGCGCATATGCAGCCTATTATACGCTAGAGCGAAGGTTACGTAGCGAAATTATAATATGAAAACACAGAAAAAGTTAAAATTTTACTTTTACTTTTAGATATGTACTTATAACTTATCAACTTGTTGATAGAACAAGAACATGGGGAAGATCAAGAAGTAACTTTGTGTGTACGTATACCTACTTGCTTGGTTCTTTTGAGTAGGCCAAACTTCCAGGACTAGCCACTATAGTTAGTAACTTGACAATAAGTTGAATTACATTGCCTTGACTTGAGTGCATGTTCATACTCTACAATTCTTCAATGGATTCTTGATTCTTCCTTTTCTTGTGTTTCGTTTTCTTTTCGGTGGAATTGCAATTGAGTAACGCTTGTAACTTGTTCGTCGTTCGTTTTTGGTGAGTTGGGTGGTTTTACTTTCTTAAGTGTTGTTGGGCTTGTTAAATCACACCCTCCGTGAACCCGTGAACGTACAAGCAAGTGCTAACATGCCTACAAAGTATTGAAGTATAAAGATAGATAGATAAGTTTCGGTTGAGTATTTCGGTCCAGATTGAGACCGAAACCAAACGAGAGTCCGCTAAAAGGGGTCGAAAGTTATGTAGTTGTTGTTTTCGTGGAGTTTTCGGTTTAGCAGAGGACAGAGAGTGAGTAAGTAAGTAAGTATACAAGCTTTCGAACTCAAATAATATACTAATACCTAGTATCTAACAAGTAAGGAACCAAAGAATATACTTGAAATCGAAATGGATTAGGTAGGTACATTGCTTTCTCAAAGGACAAAACTTTGCAAAAGTTATGAATAAGCAGAAAATGAATGAAATTGATAATGCAATTTTATGAAACTAATGTCTGTTCTTATAACTTATAATTTTAATTGTTGAATTTATTAATTACATAATTGTCATATGATAACTAAGCAAAATTTCTAAAATGTGCGATATTATCAGTCGACTTAATAACAAGGTAAGTAATTGGTTAAGTAACAAAAACTCACTTGTTTAATAATCGTAACTTAATTATATTTTTAGTTATATAGGTACTTTGATTTGTATTTTTATTACTTTTTAATTGACATGTTAACTTTTAAAACTTCTGTTCAAATTCATTTATAAACTTTCATAATTATGTTATGTTGCACGAACATTTGAACAGTATTTTATTTATTTTTTGTTTATTTTAATTTTCGTATTTTTTTGTATTCACACTAAATTTTCATAATATTATGTTAAGTAATAAGTGCATTAAGACGCGGCTATATTATAAAACTGAGTCCAATGGACGAGTTTTATAGTGCGTTTTAAAGCATGCATTTCTTATACTATTTTATCTATTTTGCGCTACTTTTAACTGCAAATAAAATAAAAATAATAAATAAAAATTCTAAAGTATATGGTAGGCAACCCAAGTTGCGTTGCTCAAAATGGTCGACGTTGGAACATGAATTTCTTATACTATTTTATCTATTTTGCGCTAATTGTAACTGCCAAATAAAATATAAATGGACCAAGCAAATAAAAAATACATTTCTAAAGTGTATGGTAGGCAACCCAAATTGGGTTGCTCAAAGTGGTCGACGTTGGAGTGACAGTAGCAGTGTTTAAAAATAACGATTAACGAGAAATCAGTGAATTTAATAACATTTATAATGGAGAATGATTTAAATTGCACTCGTCCCGATTTATTCGTAAAGCGGCAGCAAACAGTAAAATAAAATACTACCAGAAAAATCAAGAAAGGCATAAGTATTTAAAAGGATATGAAATTTTTCAAACGACGATCGACGCTTATAGTTTCCTAGTAGAATTCGATGTGCAATGCGCATGCGTCAATTTTACTTTATGCAACTAGTTGTCTTAAGGGAACATTAAAGAACCGCACCATTGAATGCTTTCGGTATTCTATGGTATATTATGAAGGCAAAATAGATAAAATAAATTTATGGATTTCTTGAAGTACACTGAGCCTGCATGAATTTTATTGGTGGATGACAAAAGAAAAGAATGATGTGACGAAACGAAATGTTGCATTTTCTTGACTTCCATACAAACGAACAAACTATTACTACTTCTAGGTAAAATGCGTTGTGAAACGAAATAAAAAAATTATGCCCGTATAGTTTCGGTCGCAGTTCTGAGTGTCGTGAAATGGAAAAAAAAATCGTGACTATAGCCTTCCGCTTCTGAATAAATAATGATTAGTCGGCCAATGGTAAATGCGTTTCTTTTTGTTTGTAACGAAATATTTCTAACCACCATACTTTTTTTTTTTGCTTCTTCTTTTTATTCCTCAATAAAACCAATTTTATCCTTGTCCATTAATTATAATAATTATGCGTGTATATATGTTATTGGTTGGCTTAACATGCGAGTTTGGACAACCGCAACCAATAAGCAGATGAATAATGGAAAAGAAAAAAATGTCGTCGTAAAATTTTTTTCATTTCAATTTTGTGACTTTTTATCTACTAAGTATACAATAGAAAAAGTTAAAGTGTGTCAAAGTTACGTGTTGTCTCAGTTTGTAAATCGAAATCGTGATTAGTTATATTTCTCTCACTTCTCATTTCTCTTCAACTCAATTACCAACTAAACTACAACTTCAATTCGTTGCACATGATTGTAAGCAAAAGTTGCGAGTCCTCAAAACGTTCAATGTTCGCCTAGCTCAGGGGTCGGCAGACTTTCCAGTGAGAAGAGCCAAGTTGTGAAGAAAACATGATAACGAAGATATCAGAGAGCTAAATTTTTATTTAAAACTTAGTTAATAAAACAGTAACCTTTCATCGATTTTTGAAGGCTTTGTTATGTCCGAGTGGATGTCTGAAGAGCAAAGAGCCGCATGCGGCTCGCGAGCCGCGGTCTGCCGACCCGTGGCCTAGCTAGAGGTATATAAGTAAGAAACCGTGGCCTTGTCGATATTATTATAACGATTATGATTGCAACTTGCAACACATTCATTTATTATATACCACGCAGAGGTACACAACACGATTCGAAATCTTATAATTTCTAAAATAATCCACTGAGCTAACAACCACGATCAGAGTTATTTATTAGCAGTAAGTCAACTTTTATTTATAACATTTCAATAATTTACCAGCAGATGGTGCTTATTATATGTAGATTTCTGTACGGTTACCAACTATTTTTTTATACTTTTTGACGATGTATGATGGCCTTTACGCGTTTGTGGAATCGTTAAATGATGTGGGTGTGTTTGTGTGTTGATTGTTTTCTAGTAAAAAAACAAAAAATACAACTATTCGTCATCAAATGTTATTTACAGTGTCAAAGTTCGAAAAATTGAAAATCGAAAATTTTCCACTTCTAATACGTAAATAAAATGACTTTTATAAGTGTAAACAACCAAATTGTAAAGATAAACAACTTTTAATTGTTGTTAATAGTGTAGTTCAGTGTTTCTCAACCGGTGATATGGGGACCGGTGCCGGTCCACGACCAGCCCGCGACCGGTCCGCAACGTTATTCCTACATTATTGCGCTGTGCCATGATGTTAATATGATAGGTATAGGTAGAGGGAATGTACTCATAACAAACCTAATATTGGTTTGGTTTGGTTTGGTTTGGTTTGGTTTGGTTTTGCTCATAACAAACCTAATATTGGTTTTTATTTCAATCTTGATAGCTTGCCGGTCCACAGTGATATAATTCCTTTATTTTTGCCGGGCCGCGAGTGTGAAAAGTTTGAGAACCACTGCTCTAGTTCAAGAAGTGTGCAATAGTTTCACTCGATTATTTGGTCCGAATGACTTGTCTAACGATTTTTGCAGACAAATTTATTTTTTTTTTTGCGGATTAGTTAGTTAAATTTGAATTTAATTGTTTTCGACTTTCATTATTTTCGTTTCAGGTATGCGAAAGCTATTTGCGATAAAAAAAAAAACAATTATAATTTGGAAATGTTTGCACGTTTTGCTTAATTTTAAGCTTTCCCAACTTGTTTTTAAATTTTCACAGTACGTATAGCAATAAATATTTAAACAAGGAAATAAAAACTGTTTCAAATAAAAACTTTCGACAGATTAGTTACCATAAATTTGAAAATGGCCCATCAGTCTAAACTCTTGAGAAACGATTATTTTAAAGACGCTGTGCACTCTGCCGTAAAAGTCTCATAGTCGGAACTATACAAGGTGTTGCATGATTAATCGATAAAATGCAGTTTTATAGTATACTCGTACGTTTTAAGACAGGGGTGTCCAAACCTTCTCGATTCCGTAGGCCATGTAGCATGAAATCGACATTGGGCCGCAAAAAAAATCTTAACTTTTAATCGAAAATAAAGTTTACGCGTTTCACAACACAAACCGCGATCCGGCGCGCAATTCTTAGCCAATAGCCGACAAATAATTTCACAAGATTAGGTAGTTTTAATTTTTTACTTTCTGCCTTATAGGCTGACAGAGTAGTAAATTATAGAAAATCTGATGTTTCAAGTAAATTTGGAATTTTGTGTTGGGCCGCATTCATAGTAGGCTTGAGCCGCATGCACCCCATGGGCTGATGGTTGGACAGCCCTGTTTTATTCTGCCTTATAGGCTAACAGAGGTATCTTGTGTAGTAAATTATAGAAAATCTGATGTTTCAAGTTAATTTGGAATTTTGTGTTGGGCCGCATTCATAGTAGGCTTGGGCCGCATGCGGCCCATGTGCTGATGGTTGGACAGCCCTGTTTTAAGATAAATTACTATTTGTTTACTCACTCGCTATATATGTATATGCGAACAGTCACATTTATATACGGAGACATTTTTTTCATAATAACAACAATATAAAAGGTCAATCACACCGAATACGGAGCGTTTTATGATGCGGATTATACGTTGGGATTGGGATTGGGATTGGGGAAAGAGATCTATTTGTTTTTTATATCTCGACAACTGACAACACATATCGCTTGATGCGCTCTGGTATTTACACGCCCGTGTATAAGTCGTCTGTGTTTGCGAATGCATCTTGCGAAATCAAGATGATTTTTTTCCGTCATTTCAATAAATTTCCTCAGTCAGGGAGACAGGGAGACGGGTTCAATTACGTTTTTTGTATCACATCATCAAGTTCGACAATACGAAATTAAATAATTAATTTAGATTTTGCTTTCGAGGAGATTAAATCGATTTTTGAATATAAATTAATATTTACATTTTGGTGGGGCATTGCGAATAATCTGAGTGAAAGTGTATTGTGGTTGCATCAACAGACGAGCTTTATCACACCGAAAAATTACGTTATCACTATCAACAAGTCTACCACTGACCTACCATCACCTATTACAATTTGAGACGGTTCCATTCATTAAAACGTTGACTTTTCGTTACTTATATAAAACGATGAAATTTATTTTAGTTGTGCGACTAAAATACATTTCTTATACATATACTTACGTTGAAATCAATTAGTGAAGGATTTTTCGTTTATCATTTAATTAATTATTCAAACAACTGCGCGTTTACGGGTGAAAGAAGACAACATCATGCTGCATCGATTCGATATTGTACACATACTTGCAGAGATAATTTGCAATTTGCTGGCTGGCATAATAATCATTAAGGTAATTGTAATTATAATGATATGTATTTTTTTTTTGTTTTGATATTTATATCGGAAATGCTCGAGGCTGTACGGGGATTTATTTTATGAAATATATATTTATTTATTTGCGTTTGGATCATATAATGCATATAGATATGAATATTTGTGTGTGTGTGTGTGTGTGTGTGTGTATGTGTGTGCCTGTGTGTGTAGAACGACGTCAAACGCAAATAGAGCGTAACGGAACGCATGCATTTAGAGACATTAAATTAAATAAATCCGCGGCCGAACTCTAATGGCAACAAAAAATAACGCGGGCAACCAACGAAACCAACCAAACCAACCAACCAACCAACCAACCAACCAACCAACCAACGAATAGTTGTAACGAGATCAAGGATTTGTTGTTCTCGACTTACCATATTTATTATTATTATTAGTATATTAATATATACAGGGTGTTACAATAATAATAAATTCCGAACAAATTAATTTTTATATATTTACGCTTTTTGATTTTCTTTTGTACTATTATTTTACCACACAATTATAGTTTCGTTGCTAAGTTTTTTCCTCTACCGCAATATTAAGCAAGATTGGCAAATTCCGTCATTTTACACGTTCTAGTTTTTTTAGGGATTTACAAATTTAAATATTTTGACTTTTGTTTCCAATTTACGTACTTATACTTACTTATAGTTAAAACTATTAAATATAATTGCGACAAAAGTGATTTCTTTTTTCTTTTAACTTTTTACTTTATATATTCTGGCCTCAATTCCAAATAGTTATTTATTATTTTTCCATATGTTTTTGTCTTTCGTGTGTAATTTGTCATTTTTCTCAAAGCAAAACATTTAATTTTCGGCGTAATGAGCATTTTTTAATATTCGAAATTTCGAAAATTTCAAGTATTAATTTAAAAAGTTAAATGTTTTTCGTAGATATACACCTACCTATAATTTTGTGAAAGTTTTACGTTTTACATGATGTGAGCAAAAATTTTTTTTCCGTTAGAACTGTAGTTTGCAAGAGTTCGCATTGGCAATTAGCGTTAATTCGAAATACTTATGGAGGCACTAACTGCATCATCGACGAAGACGAAATGTTCGTTTCACACAAAATACCAGATGTTTGAATTCAAATGAAACTTATTTTTTGTATACGCGTATAGCAAGAAAAGCCTTTTCATGCGTGCATCTTGAAGCGCCATCATGAAATTTTAAAACGGCATAAATGACATCCGCCGTTTGGTTAAACCGTTTTCGAGACTATTAATTTCAATATCATTAGTCAATGCAAAATAAATTTGAATTATCACTTTCATCCTTGATTATAATTTTTTTTTATAAGCTTGCTTGGCTTTTGAATACTTATAAAAATTTGCATGTTTGGATATTAAATTACAAAACTCAACTTGTTTGCGTATTTGAATGGCTCATACAAAAATTCCAACGATTTCCGTGCATATATTCAACGATTACCTACATTATTTCGTTGGTATATATGGCTTCTAGAGGTGTGCATTTTAGTTACTTTTAAGTTGTAGTAACTATTCGTTACTTTTGCGGCGAGTAGAACTTACAAAGTAGTCGTTACTTTGTAACGACTAGTCGTTGCAAGTAGTCGTTACAAAATATTCGTTACTTTACTTACTTTAGTAGTTACTTTAGTAGTTACTTTGGTAGTTACTTTAGTAGTTACTTTAGTAGTTACTTTAGTAGTTACTTTGGTAGTTACTTTAGTATTTACTTTAGTAGTTACTTTAGTAGTTACTTTGGTAGTTACTTTAGTAGTTATTTTAGTAGTTATTTTAGTAGTTACTTTAGTAGTTACTTTAGTAGTTACTTTAGTAGTTACTTTAGTTACTAAAGTAACTAAAGTAACTAAAGTAACGAATACTTTGTAATGACTACTTTTAAAAACTGGTAGTAGTAACTAGCGACTACTAGTTAGTAACTACTACAAAATAGTCGTTACTTACTATTTGCACACCTCTTATGGCTTGACCGTATGTTCATCGTTTGCGTGTTCCATGTGGTTTTTCTAATTCGGCGTAGAAACATATAAATAATAATAGGTACGAATGGGAATGGGACGGGACGAATGAATGAACGAAAAGCTTCGACTATAAACCAAAACGGAAATTGTTTACATTGTTGCATTTGTTGCATATCATTTCTTAGTCCGTTTGGTCATTGGTGGAAGGCATCATTATTAGGTATTATTCAATCACACACTGCACTTACATATTGAGAAGATATAAACATCTATGCGTATAATAGTTATTTTCGCAACAAGTTGCGTTATGAGCGAGTTAGAACGAGCATTCTTAACCAAATCTCAAAATGTATGCAACCCAAACAACAATTGTCAGTAACATCATAGAATATAGAACGAGAAAGAAAGAGATGAACTGAAGTGTTACATTATGGATATAACGCAACAGTTTTAGGTATATGATAGTTATGTTAGAGAACGTCTTATGCAACTGTACTAGCATGCAAATTCTGTAATCTGTTTGTTGCATAAAATATTCTTAACTTAATGGGTGTGCAAGAAATATCAGAAATAAATTTATGTAGACAATTTTTTTTATTATATTTTGTATTTTTGCCTTATTTTCAAATTTCCGTTAATTAATACGAGTCGACAAAAACTAAATAAGCATCCTTTTCTTTAATTGGTTTAGGAGGAGAGGAGTATACTTGTCTCTCCGTAACTTCAAGTTACGGAGAGACTTGTGCACTTTAGCATTACAGTGGTAATGCTAAAGTGCACAAGTTACTAACTTGTGCACATTAGCATTACAGTAGCGTTTAGTAATTTTGATAATTGCATGTTCCATGTTGTTTTCTGAATTGTGTGATTCTGATTTTGAGTTGGAAAGATAAAAAAAAATGCTATTTAGGACAAGGGCAAAATGCTCGAGCACTCGAAATGCACCATGATGCTTATTTTATGTTAATGTGCAACGAAACTATGTGTACATGAAAGTTCTGTATCATTATGTGTGTGTGTGTGTGTGTGTGTGTGTGTGTGTGTATGTGTGTGAGTGTGTGCATGTTCATCGCATCGAGTACACGAGAGAGACTTCGTGCAAACAACTCATTTACGCTCATAATCTAGCCGACTTTGTACTATTTAATGATATTGGCCTCAGACGTTGTGCATTCGAAGATGACTACGTCTAAGTTGCACAACTTATAACGAATTGCAAACAATTGCACATATTTCTCTTTTTTCTTGTATCTATTACCTATAGGTATGAAGTTGGAGTTTGAAGTCGATCACGCATCATCATCGCATCCACTAACAATTATTAATATA
>JARJEB010026374.1:0-18593 GCA_030264535.1 Liometoxenus newtonarum
AGTCGTTTTAAACGTTCGCCTGTTTCGAATCACTCGCCGCTACGCGGCTCGTGATCGAAACTCAGGCTCACGTTTAAAACACGACTTATGATACATGTTGCTTAAACTACTATTTTGAGTGACGAATTTGTAATTTACCGTATATAACCTCACAGTTATACTTCGTCTGCAGTCTGGAGTCTGGACATACGTCTGCCGTCACATATTTCTATTTCTAACACTATATTAATACTGTTAAGGCACCAGTGTACCCACTATAGTTACAAATAAATAATATCTAACTAAATACACATCAGTGGCATACTTTTTGATTAATACCTGTAAATACTTAATAACAGATAACTACTAGCTGTAGATATTAATTAAGACTTATTAAATGAATAACATTTACTAAGTTAAGTGGAAATGCAAGAACTTATATATAGGTACTTATCTTCGTCATAGCATTGAAATTAAATTTAAACACAACTTTGGTTATTTAAGTTACTTTCAATTAATATATGCAAATAAGCATTAAACTAATTCCTGATAGATTAATTAGATCAACTAATTTTAGAAGACAATTTAATTATGGTGTATAAAGTATAAGTACTTATACATGACAACATGTTTAACTACTGATTTAGTAGATATACCTATAGATATTTAAAAATACGGTGCGTTAAAGTCGCATCGCACAATCTTCTGGCCATATACATTACGATTTCGTAGAACTCGTCGATCGTAAAAGTAATTCTGATCTTAAAATGGAAATTGTTTAATTTCGATGACATTTAACGTCAATTTCAATATTGAAGTTTATATTGTCAATTCATAGTGTCTATTCTTATGATGGTGATTGTTATTGGATTGTTGAAATGGTAGCACATATAATTCAAACCATTAGCTCTATAAGAAATGTTAATGGCAAATTTTGCAAGAAATTGAAAACTAATTCCGAGATTATATAGATACTTTTATGCTATAAGCAATATTTAGTTAGACGTTTTTGCCTACGCTTAAAAGTGTCTTCTTTACCAGCCGATTTTGTTTACTTTTACTCCAGGTTCAATCGAGAGGAGTAGCTACCCAGATACCAAATTTCAGTCCGATACGATGCTCGGTTTGCCCGCAATTAAGACTTAAATTTTTTTCATGATCACCTTACTTTCCTACGCCTATATACCTTCAGTATGTGGCCAGAAAGTAAAAAATAAATCCGAACTAGTAGTATGGGTATATTGTCTAATACCATTGTATGTAGGTTATATGAACAAAATTCCGGCTAAACGAAGCGACATATCCGGGATTGAAATCGGTGTATTGGCTGTCAAAATATTAATTTGTATATAACTGGTTAAATATTGATTCTTTACAAAAACAAATTCTTGTAGCGTTTTCCATTCTCTGCATTTGAGTTTCTATAACACTTTTTCGTAAGATGCATAGTATAGTTGGTGAGTTATTAATTCTCAAAGTAAACAATTAGTGACATATTTGTGAAATGTGATGACTGATGAGTTTTCGGATAATAGTAGAAATTGACCAAATCGGATTTGCCGTTTGGTTGATAATTCACATGCTTCTTTATTTTTGCAATTGCCCACCTGAAGCAATAATCACGAAGCTTAAAAAATAAATAAATTAAATCGGTAAGCGGTCGCACCGCATAAATTTCTGATCATGCACCAAATTTCGTGAAAATAATTTTGACCGGAAATTGAATACGACATTGATTACATATTGATATCATTTAATTTAATTACTACTATACAATTTCCACTTTCCATGTGCTATACACGATCGGAAAGTCGTGCGGCACAAACCCGTATAGATTTTGTTATTTCATAATTGTTCAACTGTTTTCACAAGTGTGTAATTTTACTGCGTACACCAAAAGAAAATGCGAAATATTCCTTTACAGGAATCCATAAAGTAATACCAGATATTTTTATCCTATAACATTAACTTCTTTAGTATTACCTTTCTGAAGGTACAATTTGAATTACTTTTGGAAACCGTGAGTTATTTCAATCAGGAAATGCATTTAGGAAGGCTTAATCTCACGGTGGCAATTTTACGTTCATATTTTCCATTAATATTTTAATTTTACAAGAATAGTTTTCTCTCCTTGACGGGGATCGAACCAGTACCTTTGCATTTCTAGTGCGGTGTTCTATCAATTAGGCCACGAGGGAACCGTTAACAAGCTATAGTCCAATTGGTAGAACACCGCACTAGAAATGCAGTGGAATGGGTTCGATCTCCATCGAGGAGAGAAAACTTTTCTTGTAAAATTAAAATATTAATGGAAAATATAAATGAAAAATTGCCATAGTGAGATTAAGCCTTAGTAAATGCATTTCTTAATATACTTAATTAATTTTTTGTTATCTTATCATAATTCTTCCATGTGCTTTTCACACAATTTTTTCTTGTTTCATTTTCGAGGGTTTGGGTTTTGACTGGTTTACTAATAGTTGTTACTTTGTTTCAGGTGGCTCGTAACAATATATAACAAAGTGGAAACTGAAATTAAATGTTGAAAGAACGCGAATCGGTGGAACGAGGCGGCAGTTCGCCATGTTCAAGCGTTGGCGGCTCATCCGGAATGGAACTGACAACGTGTGGTGGTTGTGGCGGCCGAATACATGATCGTTACTATTTGTTAGCAGTCGATAGACAATGGCACGCCAATTGTTTAAAATGCTGCGAATGTAATTTACCTCTCGATTCAGAACTCACGTGTTTTGCACGCGATGGAAATATTTATTGCAAAGAAGATTATTATAGGTATGTACCTATATGTATAATATTCAAATTCCTCAATCAAATGTATTTCTTCCGATGGCTTAGCATTCGAGTTCAATTTTAAATTTTGTTAAGTATATACAGGGTGGTTGGAGTCAGTAGCAATCAGTAGCAAGGGAATAACGCCCAAACCGTTTAAGATACAAGAAAAAGTTTTAGTAAAAATTTCTACATTTCTTGTGTTCTATTTCAACCCTTAGCGCTTTCCAGCGCTCTAACATACAGGGTGTTACTTTGTTTTTTAGTGAAACACCCTGTATTATATGATTTTTTCTGCAAGAAGCTTTAACTTAAAACTTTTTTTGTATCTTAAACGTTTTGGGCGTTATTAGCTGGCAACTGATTGCTCAACCACCCTGTATATTTAAGTTTAGTCCGTTTTTATAGGTACCTAGACTAAAACGTATAACAAAAGTAGTTATGTGTTTAATTAAATTTGTTTCGCTTCGTCGCATTTTATTTTTGCTCCAAGAGATAGTTACAAGGCGCCAACGAAAAAGTGTTTTATTCAATCCTTTGCAGAGTTGCTGAGTGGAAAACGTTATGATTGTAATAATTAAATTGTCACTTAAGAGGCGCCCAAAACACACTGACAAATGCATTCAACTAAATATATATCAAATCATCGCACATCAAATCGTTTCATAATAATCATTTTGAATGTGACTATAATTTTATAACTACAATATAGAAACATTTGTAACTTTTTCGCTTTTTTATCTTCTTTTTTTTCTTTTATAACTTACTTGGTCTGATGTACCTATATTTATACGTTTATTGTGAGTGCAGTCGAGTTTGTTATAAAATGAACACAATATAATGATATCGGCATCGAGAGATCTACGGGTTCTGCGTTCTGTCTACAAAAGCTGACAAGTTCAACGAAGCTGTCACTCCACATGAGAAAGAAGTAGGCAAAGTTGTAAGGGGGCCACCACCAAAAGGACCAAAACGTATATACAAATGTTAGCGTTAACGTTAATGATTCCCTGTGAATATTATTTCTATTTGATATATAGATACTGTGCGGATAAAAAATTAATTGGAAAATATCAAAATTTAAAATTAGGTAAGACGGTGAGTAATTTTGTTTATCAAGAAGTTTCACTCGAAGGAATATTACCAATTTCTTTATGACCAATTGGTATATATTGTGGGTGCTTTGATTTATGCTATGAATTACATGGGTGTTGAGCGCAAGGCGTGAGGGCCGAAGCGCATGCGGTTCGAGGAAAACAGTCTGTCGGTGTGTGTTTTATATCAATTTTCTTGATCCGCTAAAACGATAATGTTTGTCACCATTAAAATAACGTAATCTGCATATAGATATAGGTATATGTCATAACTCATAACATTAAACATTTTCTTCGTTTTTAATTTTGATTAACATGACAACAACTTTGTTTTATTTAATCGCATAATTCGTGAACGAAAACGATCAAAAGCGAAAACAACTTGTTGACCACAGAATAGTGTTGTTCTCGGTCACGGCCCTGGATCGAGTTTACTTTCCGTAAACCCCTATCATGAAAAATTAAAGTTGAATGAGCACAGCTGAGAATGAAGTCGAAAGAATTAAGACTGAATAAGGCAAAAAAGGAAAATGGATCGTTGGATGTGTTGTTTTAATGGACGAATTCATGCAATAAAAACAAAATTCCACGACACACAAATCAGTGAATAGTGTGTCCACCTGTTTAGATATCTACGTTTGGTTTGGTTCACATTGAAGATTTCTCGTTGTCTCGAATCCTCGATTCAATTCGATCTCGATGACAACGGCACGGCGATGAGACTAAACTCAAGAAAATCAGTAGAATTTTAATGAATCAATACCAGGAACAAGGAATGTTTCCTCATTATTTCGTCTTCCACAGTCAGATCTATATGTTTGTAATATATATAAAAGTTAAATTTATGTTTGTACTTCTGGTGTTCTGGTTTAGGAACGATTTAGATCTCGTAATGTGATACAATTCTTTACATTTATTCACAAACTGAATTAAATAAATGTATTGGTTCATCTTGTTTTCAATATTTGTTTTTCTTGCTATTATCTACACATGTATACTTACAAGTAATAAGGATTGTGTTAAAGTAAGTAAATAACAAGTAATTGCACAAGTCTAAGTTGATGGATGAGCGAATATAATACGACGGGAATACAAGAAACAAGAGCGTATCCAATTTGTTTAAATTCAAACAAAAGATAGCTATATATTTCTAACATTCGCAACTGTGAACATACAAATCTAACAACCAAAGAGCAAAAAATCAATTCAGCAAATACATCCTCGCCTCGCTGTGTACAAATGCGATGTTGAAACGAAAAAAATAACGTCAAGGAAGAAGTGCAAGAAAAGAAAATCTACTAATTGGCTTCCATGTTTTTTTTCCACTCGAAGATTCTCGCGCATTCTTACTTCGTTCGATGTATTTTTTACTTTTTTTTTCTTTTAGCGCTTCTAACTTTGCTCTGCTTTCATTGCATTACTTCGTTGCCTATACTAGCCTTATATTCACCAAAAAAAAAAACGAAAAGAGGAAAAAAGTAGGATTTATGACTAACTTTGAACTAACTAATTGGATTTCCGATTCGTATATAGAGCACTACTTACAGTACAATTTGAGGAGTATATAGGAAGGTAGATCCGAAAAATGTTGAAATGTTGGAAACTTTTTAATTGATTTTGAAAACGCAAAGTTAGTATTAGAAACAAGAGAGTCTGAAAGGGATAAGTAACTAAAAGTGGACTGGGTGCCAATGCTAAAGCTAAAGCAATTTTAAAATTGCCAGGACACAAAACAAATTCTAACATTAACTCTCCAAACTTGTTGACACAAAATGAATTTATTCAAAAAATCAAACTTCATAAGCACATGTTTATGAGTGACGTATTCCGAATAGTTTTGTATAAACGATGTTTATCAATGAATCAATGAACACCTTCGCAATTATATCAAATATAGAATATAATCTAAAGCCGGCGCCACACATGCGATATTTGACGTTAGTATCGTTCGAAGAGTCGGGAACGTGAAGGCTAAACTTAACACTCGGCCAAAATTGGCGTTAACTTTCGCGTTCTTAACGTGTTCCCGTTCGCGTTTGCGTCAGTTGTGCGCAAGCTTTTATTCGGGGGGTGTTGTTGATTGTTCGTTATCATAACAAGAACGAACAGTTGTGGTATGGTGGCGTTTAGCTACTGTTATAACAAAAGCTCGCGTTATAACCACATTTCATATATCAAATACTCCTCTCGTCAATTAGAAAGCAAACTGTTCCATGCGCGTCGACAATATTCAATGTTTTCGTTTTCATTTCGTCTGTTGATTTTATTTATATCGTCTCTATCGCTTGTGACTTATATTACTTTTTAGGTTATGTTTATGTGGCAACATCAATATCTCCATCTAATTAAATATTAAAAAATATATATATTATTCTTTTTGATATAATGATATTATTAACAAACAAAACGCCTGGTGTTGTTCGCCTTCGGCAAAAATGACATTTTTAATAGGTAAATTTTTACATTTTAACCAGTCCTTGGATCCGGTAAAAATTATCTACCGTTAAAAAAATACTGGTAAACGTTATTATTTTTGAATTTTCGTTATTTTTTACCAGTATGGGAACCTTTAAAAAAGTTATTTAGCCCCCTCAGCCACCACTGGTTACGCCAATGGTCTTGTCAAGGGTAAAAGCATGCATATGGCTAGCGCGTAAATATAAATAAATATTCAATGCAAAAGATTTTTTAAATATTTTTTGCATTTTTTATCGCACATGTTTTACCCGTAAAAAGAGTTAACGGTAATTACCGGTATTAATTAAACAAGACGGTTATATGCAGCGGAAACGTTATTATTTTTTCGTTTATTATTTTGTTAGTACCGGAATCGATATTGGTTTCGGTGCCAAGCACTGATTTTAACAATTGTTTAAGACTTTAAGTAAAAAAAATAAGATAAAAACTTGAACAAAAACGTGCATTTTCCCTTGTATTCGGTGTTCACAAACATGTTATTCACATAATTCACAGTGTTATGCTTGAAAAATCATTTTTAATCATTATAAAAATGTATAAAGAGCGGATAATAACGTAACAACTATGTTTGTGCATAGTTATATATATATATAGCGTTCGCTGCGCACTGGAATCAATTTATTTTAACGAACTTTTTGTCCCCTTTTGTTTGATGCCTAAATCGTTCAAATCATCGCTTGCCATTAACAAAGTACCTCGTACAGTACATGCATCTATGTGTAAGTTAATTCATAACATTGTAGCTCGAATTAGATTTTTTATCGAATCGGGTGTTACGATCTTAAGTTATGTAATTTTGTGTAATTGAATTTGCATAATAGCGTCTAAATGGCCGACAATATTAGTTAGTAATTGATTTGTCGGCAAATCGTCACTCAAATTATATGCAATTATATATACTCCTCTTAAAATGATTCCGTGCCTCTGAATATAGACGAGCTATATGTATTTATTATTTTTTCTACGACAATTGACCATTACAGATAATAGAAAAATATATACGTACAAACTTTACTAACATTACATTAAGTACGTTCAAGGTGTTACATAATGGAACTGGTAAAGTAAAACGCACAAACTGAAGTTGGCAACATTAGTCTTTTTTTAACCTTACTTAGTTACAATAAAACATCAAATTATATCATGTTGCAGTTTGGTTCATCTGCATCTCCTAATCGTAATACATCCCGTACGCACTTTATTAATTTATTTGGTTTGTTTTCTTCGAGTCTATAAAATTATTATATTGTGTTACGCAATGAAACTGGAAAAGTAAATCGTACAAGTTGAACTTGGCAGCAGGAAGTTGACCTAGGCGTGTTATATATTTTAAAATAATTCAATATAGGTATATAGGTACGTTTCATTATTATTGTATATAGGTTTTTACTATTTTTTCTACGACCGTCAACCATGAACGACTACACAGAAAATAGACAAATACGTAGAAACAGCAGGATGAAACTGGAAAAGTAAATCGCACAAACTGAAGTTGGCAACATTAGACATTTTTAACCTCACTTGGTTACCATCAAACATCAAACTATATCATGTTGCAGTTTGGTTCCTCTGCATCTCCTAATCGTAATACAAACCATACACACTTTATTAAATTATTTGGGTTGTTTTCTTCGAGTCTATAATATTATTATATTGTGTTACGCAATGAAACTGGAAAAGTAAAAGTTACAAGTTGACCTTGCGCGCAGCAAGTTGACAAACCGCCTGGATGCATGCAACCAGATAAGCTCACTTGTTCAATGGGTTGTCCTCATTTTTTTTTATTAAATTTGAGTCTATAAAATTATTGTACATATTGTGTGGTCGTAGAAAAAGTATAGTACGTAATACGAGTGGATATAAAAATTTGTTGTTGAAATTATATTCCAGACCAAACGATCTTTAGTTCATCTGGATCTCCTAATGTAATACAACCCGTACGCACTTTATTAATTTAGTTGGTTTGTTTTCTTCGAGTCTATAATATTATTATATTGTGTGACAGAATGAAACTGGAAAAGTAAATCGTAGAAGTTGAACTTTAGCGGAGGTAGTTGACAAACTGTCTGGATGCATGCAACCAGATAAGCTCACTTGTTCTATGGGGTGTCCTCATTTTATTATTAAATTTAAGTCTATTAAATTATTATATTGTGTGGCCCTAGAAAAGTATTGTTCGTAATAAGAGTGGATATAAAAATTTGTTGTTGTTGAAATTATATTCTACCTCCGCCAAACTATGTTTGTCTTTTGTATCTGAAACAAATAGGTATAAAAAATAACAATTAATAAAAGAATCATTAATTTGATAAATATTGGCTAATAAGCTATTTATTAATACATTTATTTATTCGATAACTGATTATAGGTACATTGATCACATTTATAAGCGTATAGAATTATCATCAATTATAATATCGGCAATTTTTGCAGGATGTTCGCGGTAACTAGATGCGGCAGATGTCATGCTGGTATATCGGCGAATGAATTAGTCATGAGAGCCAGAGAACTCGTTTACCATTTACATTGTTTCTCCTGTATGTCGTGCGGTATTCCATTATCAAAAGGCGACCACTTCGGTATGCGAGAGGGACTCATCTATTGCAGGTAATTACAAAATTAATTAGCCACCAATAAAACAAATAAGGAAAGCTACGTCAAACTGAAAAAAATTAAGCTAAAAATATAGTCGTTGAAAAATTAGCGACACACTAAGTTCTTTTATACTGGAACTGAAGGAACTGTAGATACGAAAAAAATTGGAATTTGACATATTATAGTATGTTATTCAATGAGTGGGGGTTTGCACAAGTCGTTAGGCGAGTGTCGTAACCATCCGAGTGAATTAAATCAATAATACTATACTTTATCAACGACTATTCAATTGGGTCTCAATTATATTAACAAAATTCATCACTATTTTTGACGAACCGACGCTCTCCACCATTAATTATGAAAGTGATGAAATTGCTGTTTCTTCGATGACATTTAACCGTTATAACCTCAAAATTTGCTGTTCAGTTTGTTAGATGCGTCTATGTTTGGTATCGATGGCATAATGAATAATAAACACGTATCCATGGGATTAGGAGTCCATAATGCCATGGATATGTTACGGTCATACATTGATTTAAATAATAATATCCATTAAGCAACTGATTGTTATGAAATAACTGAGACATAATTGGGTAGTCGTGGATAAATACTTTTAACATAAAATTGCACTTCTAGCTCTATGTGATTCCGGTCAATTGGAGGTCCTAAAATATAGTTGATTTATTGTAGGCCACATTATGAACTCTTAGACTTCTGTGATCCGAGCAATGATCCCATGGATATGGTGTACCGAAGTAGTGAATCACCAGGATATTATCCCTCGACGCCGCCACATCAACACCATCAAAAAGGAAGGCCACGAAAACGTAAATTGGGCAACGAACATGATTCGCCTCCATGTGGGGAGCTACCAGTCACGATGCGGATGGCTCAGGCCACACTAGGTAAATATGCAAGTATGAAACTTACTGATTCTATCACACATACCTACCTACCTATATGTATATGCATGCAGAATATAAGAATGGAGAATTGGGAATGTTGAATGGAGGATGCTGGAATGGCATTTTTATTGTTAGTATATCTGTTTGTGCGAATGGCTGTGTGATTTGGTTTTTTACACCAATTCAAGCCAATGAAACAACAAGTTGCGCATCAGCAATAAAATTGTTCGAATCGATATGATGAGGTATGTGAGCAATTTTTACTCGGAACCTGCTACTGAGCTTGTGGGAAACTTGCGAAGTCATAAAATACAATATGTTCAAAGACAGAATATTAAGATCCAGTTGGAAAGAAGAAGTGATGTCATACAAATGATACTTAACATCACGAAATTTATTATTATTTTCCGACTTACCGAAAAGTAGGTGATTAGGGAAAATATCGAACTCCGGTTTTCGACTTATCTCCACGAATCTCGCTTCCCTGAATCCGAAAAAGTGGTTTTTGGTGTGATGTCCGTGTGTAAACAAAATTGCAGCCAAACCAAACGGCATATCAGGAAGAAATTTGGTACCTGCGCAGCTGTCCCTCTAATCTGAACCTGGTGTAAAAATAAATAAAATCGACCGGTAAAGAAGGGAACTTTCCTTGAATGACAAAAGAAAAAGTGTCCAACGAAAAATTCGTTCTTGTAGAGATTCGAATACTCTACATTGCATTTTTTTGATTAAAGTTTTGTGTATAACTTGTGTTATGTAATGGATTTTGTAGTGCCTGTTGATGCGACCTTGAAGTCGTGAAACTAGTCGCACATAAACAAATTTCGTGATGTGAAGTTTCATCAACCTCATTCATACAGAATTTTAAATTTACATCAATTTCTGTGGACAATATCTTGGTTAAGATTTACTTTAGGTTTCTTGACTATAGAATCTTGAAACACATTGTATTAATATACAAAAACTATGAAAACAACTAAAAAAGTTGCTTAGGCTTCATCTAGAAGTCAGTGGATATATTTCTAATTCGAAATTCGAATAACATATTAAGTATTAACAAAAAAAGTGGTAAAATGGTAAAATATGTTTGCAGCAGGTTAATGATGATGGATGTAAGAATGAGAAAAGTTCTCGACTCGAGCTTCTTGCTTTTAATATGCTAGTTAAGATTTCTTGCACAAGTGCTCACAATTTTAACGATAAATGCCCAATACAATGCTGGCTAACTCCCAAGAGAAAACATTTATTTATTTGTACGTCGTAGCAATATCAATAAGATATCAATAAGAAGAAATAAGTTATTCGGGTGTAAGTAATGTTTATGTAGTCACTAAACGCAACGAGTTTTTATAGGCAGCAAGTTTTCTTGCGAGCAATTATGGAAGTCGATGTCCGTTTTGTTTGGTAACAAATTAAGCAACCGGTTATACAATGTAGAATTCTTACACGTGGAACTTATACGAATAGCCAATTCGTTTTGGTAATTTGGCTTAGGGTGAGGCCAAAAGCAGGTGTCATCCAAAAATAATTAAAATCAATTGGAATGTGCAAGGAGAAGGACGTAGTGCAGCAAGTATAGATAAAACTTTGAAAATTTGGTCCTTCAGCGACGGATTACTATTATAGTATATCTTTTTCCATGCCCACTACTTCAAGGTGTTATATAATGAAACTGGTAAAGTCAATCGCACATGCCGAAGTTAGCAACATTACAATAGAACATCAAAGTATTATGTTGTGTGACGTAATGAAACTGGAAAAGTAAATCGTACAAGTTGAACTTGGTCAAGAAGTTGACAACCGCCTGGGTGCATGCAACCAAATGAGCTCAATTGTTCTATATTTTAGCTGAATTGTTTATTATATTGTGTGGTCGTAGAAAAAGTATAGTACGTAATACGAGTGGAAAGATGCAATTGCGCACTCGCGGATTACTAAACTTCGTTCGCAATTAATAACTTTCCATTCTAATTACGTAATATAAAATTAACATTAAAAAGTTTGTTTGCGTTATTATTTAATACAACCCTTAGTCTTAGTCAAATGTTTGATGCAGCTGTGTGTGCGTGATGATTTCTGGAATGCGCGCACGTTTTAAACATACACAGGCACCATTTGCGTTCAATCGGAATAGCGTCGAAACCAATTGGCTACCGTATTCCAATTATCCAATCCACAATCTGGGCATACTTTTCATCTGTCAACTGAGTCTCCGTCCGGCCACCCACGGTCAACTTGAAACCTATAAATATAAGCCAAGCTATACACACAACATTGCCACTGATAGTTCGCTTTCTGACTGGTAATCCCAACGACTGTTTCGATTTGGGCAACACAACACGACAACTGGACAACCCGTTCTCTGTTATTTTATAATTCGTTTTGTTTTCACCAGAATTGAAGCCAACAGTAGGTAGGTATACCTTCAATTTTTGGAGCCGAATACTTCTGATATTGCGCGTTTCAATAGCACACATACTTGTTACTTGATCAGAGATGATGGTGTTATATATTATTGTCCTTTCAACCTTTGGTTTTTGTGCGTTTTGTGTGAATGTACTGTTAATTGGGTGTTTCTGATATGTGTTTTACGGTCCTTCTGTTTTCACACACAGGACAAGCACTCCATATACAAAAGGTTGAACTGATTCTTGGAAATAACCGATTTGGTCGCCCAGCTCACTGAGACCGAGCGCCCACCACCTATCAACTATCGAGGCAGGCATTGTACACAATAAAACCTTTTGTCTTACCACGATCTTCATACTATAAAACCAATCCACATACATACCTTTTATATTTATATTCGACTTGAAGGTGTACCTTATTCGTATTGCCTGTATGGAAGACCTTGTTCTGTATCTGCTTACGTGTTTACGTTTACAGATTTATACTTGGTGTACGTGCAAACGTTTATTGCTAATTTTGTTGTATTTGATATTATTCTTTCGGCGAGAATAAAATCTACTTATTACTATTACGGAACCAAAAAGTGAAGTCAAACTCGCACTCCATTGGATTTTTAGATATATTTATAAGAATATCTGCCTGTTTTCTATAACTTACCGTACTTAGAGATAGAAAGTTGAACAAAGTCGAAACAATTAAGAAGGTATCCAACATATACATAACTATCACGATAAGCTCTTTGCGCTCTGGGTATATCCTTCGGAAGCGATATTTATTATTCGTGTCTACTCCTTGCATTACCCTGCATTATATAACTTGCAGTTGGGTACCTGCAAGAAAAAGAAAAGTAACAGATTAAAAAAAGCTGAAACTAGTAAATTTTTGCTGCTCAATGCTCAACGTGCAAAATCACTCCTTGAAGAAATTTGCTTGTATAAACATTGTAATCTCACGCTATTACTTTACATAATTATCTTCAATCTTTTTACACCATATACATAACTAGGCATATCTCCATACCACTGATGTGTCTTAATGCCACCTTATTAATTCTTTATTGCGTTCTCATTCAAATCCAACTACTATAGACATCGTTATACAATGTGTTTCAATATCATAAACGACAAATACAATTATGACATTTCTTTGTTATGCTTTGTCAAGCGGTAAAAAGTACAAATTTGGTCCTCTGGAGCAAGCCTAACGGATTTCCCTCCAAGAAAAAAAACACAATTATAAATTTTAGGTTCGTGTCTTCAGCATTGACATTATTGACAAATTGTAGCGCTTCTAAGCATATTTGAACCCAGAAATTCCCAATTTTTGGTTGCTTATGCCTCCAGCACAGATTTATTTAAAAAGAACGTATCATTGAGAC
The DNA here is from genome assembly GCA_030264535.1 of Liometoxenus newtonarum. Taxonomy (NCBI): domain Eukaryota; kingdom Metazoa; phylum Arthropoda; class Insecta; order Coleoptera; family Staphylinidae; genus Liometoxenus; species Liometoxenus newtonarum. The sequence continues at coordinate 13,629 of JARJEB010026374.1, forward strand.
GTGAGTTGCAACTAGTTTCGCTCGGAGAGGAGCTTCTTAAGGCAACGGACAACCCATAAATAATATTTAACATTTAAGTCAATGTACTTGACGTTGTAAGGTTCAATAAATTTTTTTTCTAGAACTAGTTACATGGTCATTAATAGCATTTTTTCAGTGACTAATGGTACGTATAAATCACTACCGTGAGTTATGCATTTTTAATACCTCACTACCGTGAGTTATGGATTATCATAAATCACTGCAATTTAATAACATTGATCGCGTATATTCGTAGATCATTTAAGTTCAACAAGTTGAACAAATTTAACAAATTTAAGTTCAAAAAGATTTAACGAATTTGAAGTGATCGATCCAACTTATCTATATGATCTAAGATCTCGAAGGAACCCGAAGACTTCCGACAATGGCTTTATGTGTATAGCCCGCCATATTATTACAGCTGTCAGTTGCTTCATCAAGAACAAAGCAATTTTTATTTTGTGTTTTAAATAGTGCAAGGTGTAGAAAAAGTATAGTAGGAGATGAATTGCGCCACTCGCCTACGGCTCGTGGGGTCAAACATCATCTTCGTGAACAATGGCTATCATAATCGCTCATATAATAATATACTATAGTTGTTGCCCCATTGCCTGAAGAAGCTCCTCACCTAGCGAAACTAGTCGCAACTCATGGCTCAATGATACGTTCTTTTTAAATAAATCTATTCTGGAGGCATAAGCCACCTAAAATTGGAAATTTTCGTCTTATAGATTTGTATATGGGCATTCAATAATAAAATCGTATATTCGTATGTGAATATTTTATCGATTGATCACGATAATTTTCGTACATGTTCAAAATTCGAGCGTATTTACACGCTCACCAAGTCTCATGTTTGAACACCTTCCCAAATTTTGCTCAGCACACCATCAGAAAAAAATCCTGCGTACGGCCCTGAGTACTTGGAACACACTGTAAATAGTTACATGCACATTAAGATAAGCCATGAAGTTAGTTCTCTTTAACCATTGCTTATTTTTTCTATCTCGTGCATTGTCTGCTTCTGGTTGAGTTTATATCAAATCTGTAAGAATAGGAATGGCCGATATGCACCACGGAGATCGACAACAAGCGAGTTAATTGCAATTTGCACAATTTACAATAAAAACAGACGCCAGGCCAGACCCAGACGCCGTATGCGCACAACGAACCGGAAGAACATCGGAAGAACCAACAGGCAACAACGCATACTACACTACAAGTCTACAAATGAAAATAAAATCACTTAACAAGCAGACGAAGAAATGCTCAACAACTAAAAACGAATAGTCAATAGAAACGTGAACGTTATTGCAAATGGAAATAAAGAAAAGACACGTGTCCACTGTTGTCTGTCCATGTCCTCCATTCCTTTTTCTATTCCTGTGCCTCATCATCATGAATAATAGGACTGACTGACTGAATGACACGGAATTTATGATAAAGTTTTTCATTCGGTCCGATGTATTTCTGGTTTGAAGTTTTCTATAGGCCGGTTTGTTAATGGTATTTATTTAGTTCTGCATACGGCTTAGTTGAGTACCCACTCCTAGAATCACAGTAACCACGGGTCATGGCACGCAGAACGGGAGTCTGTGGGAATGAGAATGCGTGGCAAAAACAGGAAGCGGGTACGGGAACACGAGTAAAAAATTGTTGGATGTGAAGGGGTGGTGTGTAACTCGACGTGAATTCGTTCCGAATAACCCTACAGACGTGCTCAAGAGGGTTTATTTGCGTTTGCCCGCCCTACAAGTATTTATTCTGTACGTATATCTATACATAGATTTCTATTGATTTGAATTTTTTCATAAACGCATAAAACAATAGATCTTGCTGCCACTACTATGTTGAAATTTATAAAATCAGTGAAGTTGCAAGTAGAGTAGAACAGAAGTGAGGTTATAGTACAATAGAAAAGTACAAATAGAACCATCAAAGAAAGCAACAAAAATTAATATACATATTGAAATAACAACTTGCAAACAGGAAAACAATAACAATATCATCAAAATATGCACTACTTACATAAAATCGGCAGCGTTATGTATGTAGTCTTGTTTTTATTGTGTCAGTTGTAATAAATTGGTATTTGGTTTGGGGTTAGGTTTGCTGAATTTGAGGAATGAGTGGTACATATGTGTATGAATATAATGTGGGGTGTATTATACCACCCTGCACCCTATAAACAGCATGATATGTTTACGTAAACACAAAAGTGTACATTTGTTTCTGCTGAATGTTATAAAAAAAATATTTCTTTTCTAATTTATAGAAATGCTTCAACAACAAGGAGAATTGTCCTCAGCCTCAATGGACTCGCTCTCGTACGATTCGTCTGTAACATCACCAGCATCCAGCACAGGTCATCAATCGCAACGAACGAAACGAATGCGAACATCGTTCAAACATCATCAATTGAGGACCATGAAAACCTATTTTGCCATCAATCAGAATCCAGATGCTAAAGATTTGAAACAATTGGCACAAAAGACTGGCTTATCCAAACGAGTATTACAGGTACGTATCATTTATTTATAGAAACACAACAGAAATATAATAAATAACGATATGGGACGATGTGGTAAGTGAGGTTAAAATAATGCTACGAGATCACTTTAAAATACAGATGCATTCTGCATAGCGTAGCGATTCCAGATCGAAACGGCAAACACTCGCATTGTGAGGTTGTGTTTAAAACACGGAGTCACCCAACTGCATACAGCTGTTTCAGCCTTTTGGGCTTTATCAGTGCAGTGCAGGACAGCAGACAACCGCACCGAAAACACAACCTCGAACCGTATTTATCCCAAAGTCTCTCAAAATAGGAGAAAAGAATATTCAGTAACCCCCTCACGGGGCGAAACTGAAAAGGTGTAGGTGTAACAAATGCACTTAAATAAATTCAAACGAATTTAGATAAATACAAATGAAAGGAATACGGTAGTGTCCCAGGAATCCAGTATCGACGGTAATGAATAACGATATGGGACGAGCCTTATTATAGAAATATAATATTTATATTAAGTATATATTATATTATATTTATTATAAGAGTTTAAATTCTGATAATAAATATCTAAACAATAAGAAACTAACCCAAGCCCATTAATTTTTGTCGTAAAGGTCCATTTTCGAATTTAGTAATTTTTACAATATCAATTAAATAATATAATATTATATTATATAATATAATATAATTATAAATGTTATATTTATTTTTATAGGTTTGGTTTCAAAACGCCCGAGCCAAATGGAGGCGGAATATTATGAGGCAGGAAGGATCGCAAAGTAACAACAATAACGGGCAGGTGCAGACACCTGGCGGCAATAGTTTATTAGATTCGGGGACGATGCCGCACCAAACGTCGTTGGACGACATACATCATCACATACATTCCCAAAATTCACAAACACTTAACTTTGGCGAAATGTATTGATAATTTTACAACGGCCGACGTAACTAACCCGAAATTAACAGAACTTTAAACACACAAAGTCATAAGTCATAAGTCGCATTCAAAACGACGAAATGTTCCTTTTCATATTAGCCATGCTCTTTTTACAGCCATATTTTGAGCTGGCATGAGACAAACTCAGTTTTCCTTCATTCTGAACGCCCTACTACGAGTTTGGCTCAAAATGAGACTGTATAAAGAACGCGAGCACTATAGTGATAATTTTCCCAATTCCATTCCATTTTTTTCTTTAAACAGAATACAAAATGTAAATAATAGCAACGAAAAAAGTGCAATTGCATGAATCATATATATATCGTGTGATTTAAGGTAAAGTGTCAATAAGTTTATGATATATTCACGTTTGTTTGGTATATTTAACAACTTTTCTTGAAACATACGGTATGTAGATCAAAATGCATTCAAGAGCCAAGATTATTGAATTTTCTTGTAATTTGTATATTGTTTGTAGATAAATATTTATTATGATAATTACAGCTACAATGCATAGTTAAATATGTATATTATTAAAACATGAATGTGTTAATAATTTGTTTATCTAATAATTAATTGAACTTGGAGAGGCAAAAACAAATATAATGATGATACTTGTCTAATTTGTATACTTACCTTCAAAACTTTGTTGTGATTTGTTTGAATTTTATGTAAATAAACAAGCACATAAATGATTTTTATTTAATTATAATGACGTTTTATTGAACGATTTTTGTTTCTTAATCTGTTAAATATGTGTGTATTTTGTAAGTGCAGTATATTCATATTGAATATTAACTCGTCACGAAAATCTTTGGAATTGTATAGGTTTTTGTTCATTCCAAAATATTTAGAATTTTCAAAACATTTTAAATACACATTTGTATTAAGCTATAAAAAAAGTATTTAACTTTCAAACTTAATATTTCTGCTATTTGGTATTCGATAAAATATAGATAGTTTCTAAAGATAACCAGTAAAATATTCATGAACAGTTATTTTTTTATCAGCAAAAAGTATAATTTTTTTTGTCGTATATTTAACGCATTGCAGGAAAACACATTTTATTAAGGGGGCCGTTTAGTCTCAAGATGTTTTGAAACTCGTAAAAATCATGATATTTTAGAGAAAGATAGATGAAAGTATAGCGAGCATTATAGACAGAAGTTATGGACACAATGCAAATGAGAAAATTATTCAGATTAAATTAATCAATTTTGACTTTTGACAAGTAAATCGCAAAGATGAAGTGAGGTAATATAATAAGACTGAAACAAGAGACAATTGCCTCGATGATGCTTATACTCACAAAGCCTGTTCTAATAAAAGAACACGACAATCTTGCTGAGCAGTTTGATCAACGTCGTCATCCGCAGACACTGTGTTTCGCCCTGGTTGGGGCTCATCAGTGCGGAGAAGATGACGTCGACCAAACTGCAAGGCAGGCCCTATATACTACCATCCAGGGTAGACAAATATAGGGAAATAACAC
>JARJEB010026375.1:0-14016 GCA_030264535.1 Liometoxenus newtonarum
AATTTACACAAATTTACACAAATTTACATAAATTTACTCAAATTTACACAAATTTACACAAATTTACATAAATTTACACAAATTTAAACAAATTTACAAAAATGTACACAAATTTACACAAATTTGCACAAATTTGCACAAATTTACACAAATTTACATAAATTTACACAAATTTACAAAAATGTACACAAATTTACACAACTTTGCACAAATTTACACAAATTTACATAAATTTACAAAAATTTACACAAATTTACATAAATTTACACAAATTTACATAAATTTACACAAATTTACACAAATTTACATAAATTTACACAAATTTACATAAATTTACACAAATTTACACAAATTTACACAAATTTACGCATCACTTACAAACTCCAAGATCACTCCAGCTCCACTCCAACTCTGTCTGAATACCCGAACGCAGCTTTAGTTCAATAGATTACGTTTTAGAAGCAGTCCGTGTGTGACATTTCATTATTGAATGCAGGGTAGCGTTCTGCTTGACGTAAAAAAAACCTCTAGAGGAATAATGGATCGATTATTGACGTGTGTCAAGTGGTATTAATGTGAGTTATATGTGCCTGCGTACACACCTAATAATTGTTGTTTTACTTGGTTGTCGCGGATAAAGAAATGTATCTTGTCTGCGTAGTGTTATTCAAATCTAAATATCAAAATGAAATTATCGTAAAATCGACATGACTAAAGAAGGTAATAATTACTAGATAATAAAAAATTATTCCTTATTTGTATAACTAGTACAAAGTCTCACAACTACTACTTACTTACACAATCTTAAAATTAATTCAAATACTTATATAAAGTAATAATAATAATATCTAATAATGTCAGTAAGAGTAACACACTGATGTTATTATAGAAATTAATAAATTATTTTATAATTATAGTAATTTTATAACACAAGAAGCGAATTTCGTGCGATAATTACTCACGCGCGTTTTACTTTCGCAATTCTTTTATTTAATTCGCAATTTTTCAGCTTATGAATGAATACAGTGTTGGTAAATTGATTTCTAAATTTATGAATGAAGGTGGAACAACTAAAGTATTACAAATAACAAACTATACGTATGTACAGAGTGATCAATAATGAATGCATATGTGCGAATGACACAAAGAATTCCTAATACTTTTTTTGCACACCCACAATCATATTTTAGTGACAATATGCCAATTTAAATCAGAAAACGATCGATTAGGAACTTACACGTCGACGAGCACGTCGAACAAACTCAAAACGTATATGCAACCCAAACAACAATTGTCTATTATTGAATGGAACACATAACGAGAAAGAAGGAGACGCACATAGAAAGAAGAAGATGGACCATATCAAACGAACTTTTTAGCTTCATTTATTAAAATATTTCGCAATAAAACAATTAACTGACTGTTGGTAATGCATGCATGGCAAATCGTTAATGAGCTTTAGGAATTTTCTTTACTATTACTACCTACCTCTATTAGTGATTCTGATTAGTATGAATACTAGACGATAATGCACTTCAACATGAACCGCAGAGACCTTTTGCCATCATGGATGCGTTCAGATGCGTAAATGTAAAATTTTACGATTGACGATCCTATCAACCAGTAATTAAACGTGAAATAACGCCATCATAAAAGCAGAGAACTTTTATTGTTTCTTAGAAATGAAGTTATTCATATTTTTATATTTCTTGCATTTCAATCCGTTTTTACTCTTTATTTTATTACGTTGTTTTTTTTTTCTTTTTTGTTGACAAAATAATAATATCTGACTAATAATTAATAGAAAGCTACAATTTTTTCTGTCAACTCTTATTTCTTTTAGTTTATATTTTATATTTAATTCAATATTTATAAATTTATATTTTGCGTCCTATTTTTATACATGACATATTTTTAAATAAATATTTTGCAATTTTGTTATAATTGTCTTAACTATCTTTGAAATTGCAAAAAGAAGACTTTTCTAGGTTACTTAACCTCAAAAATGAAATTTTATATATTCTACAAAATCGTTTTATAACTATATTAAATGGGAAATGCTTAAGAACATGAAAAAATTAAATTTAATATGAAATAAAAAGCTAAACTAAAGCTACAAGCTTCAAATTAGAAAATTTTGTAAATTACACTTTCCCTGAAAATCTGCTAGATATAGATAAAGCACCGATTATTTCAAACCATTTCTTTGAGTGAAATGTAAACCATAAATAAAGAAGACATGTATGTCGGAAATTACCCGAACCAAAAGAGAGAGAGAGAGAGAGAGAGAGAGAAATAGTTTACTAGGTACTTGAAGAGAAATTTTGCAAATGACGGAATAAATTTACCGGATTACAGAAATTCTAATTTCGAATAAATAATACCGCTCGTTATGTTGCCGCAAAGTTACAGTCAAACTATAATCGGCATTTATGGCCTAATGTGGATAACATGGAAATTAGTTTATGAGAATTTACGTAGGTACATCGATATAATTTAAATAAACTACATGATGGTTCATTTTTTTTTTTTAGTTATTTTAAAAAGTTTTTTGGCTTTATAATTGGGAAATATCGTGAGAATTCTTATTTTATTATTGCCACTTTAATCTATCTATCTATCACTATCAATCTCCAAAAGAATATTTATTCGCAGAATATTTAAGTACTTACAAGATAAATTATGGAAAAATTATTTTTCAAATTTTAAGACTTTTAATTACGTTAATGAGCAATAAATCACTGTAAGTAATAAATTCCAAAATTAAATTTTGTTAAGTAATTTATTCGATATATTTTTATTGTTGATTAATATTTTTTTGCGTTAATTTTTAAATATAAATTATTTCGTGAAGATTAATATAAATAAACTGAAACTGAGCAAAAAGTGTAGGTTCTAAAGTCGTAAGTACTTGAAAATGTCATTTCACTTATTTATTCACGTACAGGTACAATAATTGATTCAATTGATATTTCTTCATATTTGGAATGCAATTTGGCATTAATTATAACAGTAACAACTATTATAAATAATTTATAGTAAGCCATAGTATCACTTTAGTATATCTTAAGTCCTTGTAGACTTGTAGTTGTAGTTTGTATAGTAGTAAATACTAGTAGATGTTGCAAATTGCAATCCTAAATTTTATTGCGACGATATTTCATCTAGAAATGTTAAGTGTTTCCAACTTCGAATAGATGCAGTCTGTTTGCATTCCTGAATAAAATATTAATATCCACCTGCCACGCCACACAAACAATTGATAAATATATGTATATGCCTACTCATTTAATGCTATATAGTATATGCCAGCGTTTCCCAAACTTTTTTGGCCGCGGCCCGGAACGAGGTTTTAAACCTTTTCGCGACCCACCTTATGAAAAAAAAAACCATTTATTTAGTACAAAACAAATTTTCTTTTTTAATAAAAATCAAGTTATTTGTGTTTTTACAATTTTTCTTCGCGACCCGGCAAAATTTTTGTGCGACCTGTGCCGGGTCGCGACCCACACTTTGGGAAACGCTGGTATATGCTATTCCAACTCAACATGGTAAATCATGGTTCATTTCAAATTTCAATAAACTTGATATATAAATGCCGACGAGAAAATTAATAGACCCCACCCAGCCCAGTTTCCTTTTCTTAATAGTCTCTTCGTTTATAAATGAACAGATAGATGTAGTTGTGCAATTATACATATAGAATTATACCATCTATGGTTTGACAATTAAATTACTGTATCTGTATGTTAAACTCGTTTCTATTTCATTTTTTTTTTGCCTGCTCTGTATTCTTTAAATTTAAATTAGGTCAACCATTTCGGTTTTAAGTTGAAGTATCAGCGTTAATTTCAATTTCCTTGAATTAGGTTAAAATGTCATTTTGTTTGAACGTGGGCGTGGTTTAACCTGAAATAGTAGCGGCTGAAGGAAGAATGAATAAAAATGCAAAATTTTCTGCTTGTAAAAAGCACTTTGATGCTTTCATCTCAATTTGGCATGTGGCCACAACATTTTAACGCGCCAAGAAAATTTGCTGTGTCATGTGAATCATTGATGTCGAAGTATACGAAGTACATTTATTGATTCTAGGGTTCGATAAATAGAAATGTGAAAGTAGGTATATGCGGGGATACAAGAAAATAACTTGGAACTTAATCTTGTTGTTTTAATCCAATTATTTAGCACTTTCCCTTCAAACAAACAACCCCGTTTCGATGTTAATTAAAAGAAAACCTAGGAAATCCATTGAATACTATCATTTTAATGTCAGAAATTACGCTTAGCGGACGTGAAAGTCTTAAAACTCAAATTTGACCTTTTTATTATTAGGAATTCCTTGAATAGTTAAATAAAAAAAATTGATTACATACTTACTTTGATTAATAATGTATATTTAAGTCATTTATACGAGTACATAGTAATTAATTAAAGAAAATTTCCAAAGTTGTTTTTTTTATAAATTACAAGTTATTCGATTAAGTGAATATTTTAAATAGAGAAAACGATTATTTTACGTTCATAATTGTAATTTTGCATGACTGGATAATTGGTTCTCGTTTACGGTGGACACCCGGGTCGTGTCCACCGTTAACGAGAAGCTGGTCGGATGTACAAATAAGTATAAGGTTTGTTCCAACAAAGCAGCAAACTAGTTCGGAACTGTCCGACGCATGAGCAGTTTTAAAAAAACGTTGCTTTTTTAAAACTGCTCATGCGTCGTACAGTTTGGTGCATTGTTGGAACAAGCCTATAATATCTCCTAATAATATATGCACATAGAATCCATTTTGTTAGTTTATTATCTCGTTGGTCAGTCGAGATACAAGCTTTAATGAAATTCAACGAATATAATCAACCATAGATTTCGTCCGTCATTAAATAACGTAATAAAGTTTTAAAGTGCAAAAACCTTATATACAATTACAAAATATTTATTTTATAGGTATACCCATCACGTAAAAGTGATGGTGAGTGATTGGTGGTTATATAATACCTAACCTATAAATAAATGCAATGTCATTAAAGGTCATGTAAAAATTCATGTCGAATTTTGTTCATTTTGTTAAGGTTAAGTCATTCTTGCTATACTTAGTGAATTTTAAACTGGCCAAAGTCATTTCTTAATATCCTTCTTTGTAGTAATAACTTTATCGCATTTACAATTAAAAAAAAAATAGAGTAGTTAAGAAATTCACTTCAAAAAACCGCAATTATGTCACATCGCAACGGTTAATTAAACACAGCTTTTTGTTCTCTTGTCTTGTCTTGTCTTGTCTTGTTCTTTGTCGTCTTGTTTCTCATTTCGTGTGCGATTAATGTGTCTACTGGACTGCTCCGTAATTTTGTTTTTCATTTCCATGATGTATAACTATAGAAGTACTCAAATACAGTGTGTTCACAATATTTAAACGAAATATATTTGAAGACAACGAATTCTTATTATCGTCACTCGTCACAACCGCAGTATTTGCTTACTTAATGACAAAACAGAACAAAGGAGACAAAGAAAATACAAACAAAATTAAATAAGTAACAAAACAAGATTGAAGATGCATCATGCACTTATAAAATTCTAAACAACATAAAAGAACAAAAAGAAACGACTGCAATTAATATTAGGTATTAACTTGTGCAGTTGCATAACGATGAACGAAGGGTTTTCTTATTGTGTTTTTGATTGAGTTCTTGCTTCTTGCACGACATTGCTTTTTAATAGTGAAAGTCTTCATCTTCACCACTTACTTCACTTCAATAATAAATGTAAGTGAGTTGCGATATTGTGAATCTTCTTCTTTATCATTTTTTTTTTTGGTATTCCTTTAATTTTAAGATATGCCATCAGCCAAATCGAAGTCAAGGCGTTGTTTTCTATTATTATTATTATAACTTCTTCCAACTAAGGCATCATAGACAGTTCTAGGAAATGTGTTTTTCATTCCTTTCAACTTCAAGAATGAAGTCTTATTAAGTCTTTAAGTACGTTTATGGTATTATGAAAATCGTGCACTTGTAACAACTATCAATGATGGGACGAAGTAACAAACCCATAGGCGCCGACTTGTCGGTTGTAAGGGTGCACAAGCAACCCATGGCAAAATCACTGTCGTGAATTGTGAAAAGATGCTGGGAAGAGGAATAGAGGGCGAAAGATATGTCAATGTACAACCCATACAACACAACTTATTTTCAAAAGTCGGGACGCCTATGAACAAACCCGTATTGAACAATACAATAAATTAAATTCTAACTTTATTATAACAACGTGCAACAATTGCGTCGCGTACTCTTTCTTACCTTTCTTTTGACTTTTATTAGAATTTATTAGTTGATTAAAAATTGATTCATGATATTGTCTCGGTCTCAGTGAATGTCGTGCCATATCAGTTCGTGTTTTTGCAACGATTTTCTTTTAACTTCGCAGAAAATCAGCCGCAGCTAAGCCAAAAGAATTGAAAATTAATAGATATATAAATAATAATTTAATAGAATCATTTCGTCTTCATGTCTTCTTGTGGAAGTTAATTGGAGACCTTTGAAGACCTTTTTAAGTAATATTAGTTCGTAATTTATAATTTTCTTAATTATCAATTGAAAGTTTAATTAACATTGCTTTATCTTGCTTTATAGTTGAAGATGACTTTCACATCCTATTGATATTTTATGAATTTACCCGCGTCCATAAAAATATTTCATTTTTTTCTGACAATATAAATACTAAATTCGGTCCAAGCTTATAATTTTATGATCATCATTAGCTACAGAAATTTGAAGTTTTCACAATGTAAGAATAAGCGAAAATTTATATTCTCAGTGCAATTATTATTACGATCGCACTGCTCTTTTGATGATGATGATGATGATAATAACATTAAACTTAAGAAAAACTTTAATTTCAATTCAGGCACGTAGCCAGGAATTTTGTTCCGACGAGGCTGAGGTAAAACAAATTTTTTCTTTCAGGTACGTATTCAGTTTTTTTGAATTTTAGGGTCTTCCGGGGGGGGCTTTAGCCTCTAAGCCCCCTCTCTGGCTACCTCTCTGTTTCAATTCAATTACAAACTATAGCCGGCGCAAGAAAGTTTCAGACAAAAATAAATTTTCAAATGTGGAAGTGTAAGAGTTTTTGAAATTGTTGAGTTGTGAAATACTTTTATTTTTTAACTAGTGCAATGGTAGGCAACTCAAATAACACCTAGGTTTAGGTGGTGGACCATTGAGTTGACAAGTTTTTGAAATTTTTTGACTTTTCTGGTGCACAAAGTGGGAGACCAAGTTTGAAAAATGAAGTACGACCGATGCGTTTGGGTAAAAGTCATAAAATAACTTGTTTGTGTGCCGAGATCTTATAATTGTCCGTTTAAGTTCATGTTAATTCCTTGACTGGAAATAACTTACTTTCTATGGCTTAACTTTTAATAGATAATTAAATTAACAAATTGCACAAAGATATAGATAAAGATAATGCCTCAATGTAATGAATATTGTAATAATATTATTATCATTTTATAATACCATAATAAATGAAGCTGTCAATATTGTTTATAACGGTTATTATAATGGAAATTTTATTCATAAGTTGACCGATGCAAACGTAAACTCAAAACTGTCTGTCCAATTGCGAGTCGAATGTACTCGTAAGTACCTACATATACACATTTCATTTTTCATATCTGATTAATAATGTACAGGGACGGACTGGTTCTTTAAACCGGCCCAGGAAATCTTGGGCAAGCTCAATCTCGCGGCCTCTGTAGAACGGTTTTATGACCAGTCCGCCCCTGATAATCTAAGAGGAAAAGACCTGCAGCGCATGTTTGAATGTTTCAAACTTTTGCATTGCGGAAAACTTTCCTAATAGTTTCGTTATTATTAATTCAATTAACAAATGCCGATATATAATAGCTTGATATATACATTAACAGAAAACGTGTGGACGTGTGGACGATTCTTTAAGCGAGTAATTGATTTAATTGGACACATTGCCGACGAACAATCTTGTCTTGTCTTTATATGTGCATATGAATTAATTATGTCAACTGTCTCCGAAACGACGCTCGAATGCACTTTCTATGCTCAGAGCCGGATTTACTTACTTATGGTCATTAAAAGAAGTTTACTGCAAGATTTTAATTTTTCACAGTTTAATAAATTGATTGATTTCTTTGCAGAGGACGTTGAAGAGAGCGTCGTAAATTCAGTACCCCAAACACAATGGACGCCCCTGACCGAAGCAGTATGTGCTGTGGTTCTAAGATTGTCCAGCCAAGGCCGTCCAGCCGGGATACCAACAATTCGAGAAGCTCTCATCATTGCTTTCCCACATGTGTCACCGCCAAGCGAACGAGTAATTTACGACACCCTTGTTCAACTCACCACCGAACGGAAACTTTATCACACGTCGAGAGGATACTTCATAGTAACACCGGAGTGCGTTGTTTCGACAAGATTATATGTGATTTATGATAAGTAAATATCTTTATTTTTTTCTTTCAGAAAAAGACGTTCGAGAAGTCATTCAAGGGGCCGTCGACGAAATGAAGATGCATCGATGGGTAAAAGCATGTTGATGACAACTGAAGAAGCGCTCGTCTTGGTGCATGGCGAAATGGCAACGATTCGAGATGGCGATGTTACCCATCAATGTATTCAGACTAATCTTGCTGATGTTATTTGCGGCGGAAATGCCAGCGACAAGATACTTTACGCGAGGAACAACAAACGACGATCGGCGTCGTTCCCGTCGCCGAAGAGTCCAGACAGACGTGGGTCTTTTCGACTTTGGGGATCTACGCGTCGATTACGTCGTTCTGCATCTACGCGAACGCTAGCAAGGCAAAATTATACGGATAGCAGTAGCAGCACCGAGTATCCAAACAGTGATTCGGCTAATACACCAACCCCAAGTAAGTTTTACTGATGCCCGCATTGCTACATTCTTGAACTTAGTTGCCTTAATGAAATTTGATGTGTGTGTGTGTTTCAAAATAGAAAAAGAGTCGTTACTCTCGAGGATATTCAGACGTTCTAAACGTTCCCAGTGCCAAATTAGTAGCTTCAGTGCACAATTTCCGCCGACGGAATGGTTCAATTCGAAAGCCATACATTTGCACAATGTCGGTACGCAAACATCAACTGCAGACGAGGTATTTGTATTTGTTTCTGTTTATTGGTAATGAACCAGTTTCACAAACGAATCATTTCAGGATTCAACATTGTCATTGCCATATTACTATGTAAATTCGGAAACGACATCATCAAAATCAGCAACATTACCACGTCGCCATCGCCGTCAATTGTCCAACGATTCGACATATATTACATCGCACATCGAATCCCGTGAGCAATCGCCAAGTTTACGTTACGGCACACCGTCTTCCAGTTCCTTACCAAGGAACCCCAACCGTAGCCCCTTGCATTCAATCAAAAGTCGTGAGAGTTCGCGTAAAACGAGCCGCAGCAGTCTCACTAAAGTCCCACCGAACGATGATATCGACGAGGAAGAGATTAAATCTCTCGAAACGAAACCCATACGCGCCACGAAACGAGAGAATTATAAAGCTTTCGGCAACGACTTCAAAACGATCAAAGCATCTAGCTTGGAGTCACTGAAGACCGTACAGAATCGCGATGAGAAGTCCTTCATTGATGATTCGACGCTTAAGACGTTGGTGAGTTTGGATAATAGCGGTCCATCTAGTATTGAATCGCACAAAAGTAGTAAAACTGGCAGTTCAATAACGAGTGGCCCGTCTAGTTTGGAATCACATAAAACGGTAATCTCAAGAAATACTGCCACGGCCCTACAGCAACATGCCGCGCAAATTCAAACCACTGATAATAAATTGAAAAGATCGCCCAAGCGACGCGAAAAGGAAAAACACAAAATGATTGAAAAACCTGGTATATCTCATAGCAATTCGTTCACGTTGCAAGTAACTACGAATCAAAACGGAAGCAATTACGCCAGTTCAAGTACGAATGCGATGACAACCACTACGATTAATAGTGGCACTGGGGCAAATACAAAAATCTATGTGCAAAATTCACCTGTACGATCAGTGATTACATTCGAAAATGGGCAGAACAACGATCCGAACCCGAATCTTGTCATCATTAACGGCTCGGATCCGATTATCGAACCGACGAGATATCAAATTTCCGCTAAACAATCATCAAATTCCCCTGATTTATGGGCCAAGAATACGAACAATACGAAAGAGGGAAGTTTGAACAATTCAACAACGAATGTTGATGGTAAAATCCTTAGTGATGAGAAGAATGAGCAAATGAACAACAGCAGAAAATTGTCGTTACAAATGCCTTCGCGCGATTTGAACTATAAAAACTTATTGAAGAACGTACCGTCCACATCAATCAATAAACAATTCGCATCGAATTCGAATCCTGATTCGCCCATAAATAACAGCTTTAAAGAATTCACTAGGAATACGTTTGATAGTAAGTCGTTCGATGACCTGGGTGGCAGTGTCGGCGACGTATACAAACAACTCACCGATTCGAAAACCTCATTGGATAAATCATATCAATCCATATTGGATAAGAACATTTTGGGGTCGGAACCGAATATAAGTCTTAAAGATCACGAAGGTAAATCAGTGAGTCGACAGAATAGCCATCATCACTTTCCCAGTCTGAGCGATTTAAGTTTCAATTTTACCAGTTTGGCCGCTCAAAAGATTCTCAAGGGTGTTAGCATTAATAGTATCGATACCTTGGTGGAATTGAACATGGCTGCTAATGGGGAGAAGCAGAATAATTGTGATATTGTTCACACCGATTTTGGATTGGTTTGAATCACTTTTTTGTTTACTTTCATGTATGTTCTTTGAATTTGTGTAGGAATGTGTGAGAAAATGAAAAACTCCTTAACCGACTTTTTGCAAAATAAAAGTCGACGTCGCAAGGGGTTGGAAGTCACCTGAATTGACCAAATTGAAAGTTTCACAAAGTTTTCAGACTGTCGTCAATGCCGACTGAACTGGACTTTTGTTATGTTTTTGAAGTTTTTCAAACCAAACTCTACGTCTACCAAGCAAGCAATTTATAATTTACCATTCTTGAGCTTGAGGAGAATATCGATTTTAGATTAAAGAAGAAATCAAGTCTTCTAGTGTCTTAATATATAACTTAAAGCAATTTGTACCCGCGGTTTACCCATTTTAATCCAGTTTACCCCTTATATATTTAATATATCTACCTTACAATAATAGATCACATATTTTGTAGGTATGTATCCCGCATTTTATCAAGTATCGAAGTATCGAAGTAGATAATAGCTATAAATAGATAAATAAGCTTTGTATAAAATGTAATAATGATTTTTTGTAGTAAGAATTAACAATATGAAGGAAACATGTATAAATAATGAATAATCTTATTTGTAAGTATTTTAATAAAATTACATTTTCAATCAAACAATAACTGAACAGAAAAAAAAACTGCTACAGAATGAATATTGAAAAGGCTGAACCTGAACAATTTCAAGAATTACGAAAACAGGAATGAACAAGTTAGAACATGTTCAAGGTTGCAAGAACGGAACAATCTAAAGCAGGGGTTCTCAAAGTCGTGGGTCACGACTCACTGGTGGAATCCAAGCCGATTTGGGGTAAATCGCGACATGAACGTAGGCCAAACGCAGCTAATTTATGAATTTTTTATTAGCAAATTGGTATCGAAAAATGAGAATTTTCAAAAGGAAATCTTTGCCAGCAAAAGTTTGAGAACCCTTGATCTAAAGAAAGTAAGGTTTGCTTTGGTACCAACAGGTACCAGTTTTGGGTTAAAATCGAGGGTATAATAATTACCTTTCCTAGAAAAGTCTGAAGTCTTTCATGATTCATGAATTGTAAGCGCTTGCGCTTATCTTTCCTCCTTTCTAATGAAATATTCGAAATCTCAACATTTTCTGAGTGCTAATCTAAGGCTGAGTGTTGACTTGACTTGCACCAGCAAGCTGGAACAAGTTACTATAAGTAAAGTTACATTAGGCGATATAGCGAGACACGCAAGAATCACGATGACCAAGCTCTATCAATTTTACCACGCACGAATTTCCCATTTCTCAATCTCAATGTCTCTATCGATCTCACGCTCTTTTGTTGCTCTGTGTTTGGAACGCAATAGCAATAAGGTCGTGGCATAGCCAGTTTTCCATTTAATTTTGAGCTCTAATACTCGCTGACTGAGAGAAGTTGGTTGCCTCGTCAGTTGCAACTTGCGCAGTTTATATAGCTCGGTAACAGTTCCCAAAGAAGCGGCACATTTGACAGCGACAGTGACTTGGCTTGGCTTATGATACTTTATGCTTATAAAATTAACTGGGCACTCTGGACTGGTGGGCCTATCTATTTTCGTCCACTACGTGACCTAACTCACAATGTTTATAATCTCCCGAAAAGGCGAAAATTATTTAAATTAAATGTTAAATTCTGTCAAGTTTTTACATTTATTTCAAATTATTAACATTTCGTTTAGCAGCTAAATTTCTTCGGAATCTTTTAATTTAAAATTGGATTTTTCGTCCTCTGCAGTGACATTGAAATGAAGCAATTTCACGAGGTTATTTATTTAAAGTACCAAACAAGCAACAAGCTGGTTTAATGAAAATAAGAAATAAAAAACTTCGTAGGTAATAAATGAATAATGAATGAGTAATTGAATAATGGAATAGAAAATTGAATAATCGAATTGCTAGCTCCTTAATATAAACATAGAATTGTGCCGTGCGTGCATTTGTTGAGTTATTCAAATTATTATTGTTTGTCAAGCTTGATTGAATAATAAGCTGTGCTGAATGAACAATTCGCGATTTTTACTTTTCCCTGATTCGCGGAGCAAAATTTGGAATTATCTGCCATCCGCCACGAACGAAAAGTAGTGAAATTATGTAGGTAATGACCGATAATTTAATATTTATATCATCAAGAAAACTTATGATTTAATATGATTGGCTGGAAAGGTTTGTGTTGCAAACGCAATTATTTAATTTGATTTTTATTTGATGTACTCGTTTTGAACAAGTTTTAATGAGTTTATATTATTTACAATCATCGCGCCAAAGGTTTTTGGCAAAAAGTTATCATTTCTCGTTGACGCAATTTCTCACGAGTCATAATTTAGGAGCAGCTCAGGAGCAGTTAATCAATTTGCGAACATAAAGTAGAAACATTTCTCATAAAAAAAAAATAACCCGGTGGTGGGGAAAACGTAGATTTGTGGCCAAAATACATGCACAAAAGTCCAAGGTCACAAATAAAACATTATGAGTGAGTTTGTGCGTTGTTTGTTGCCAGATTCAAACATGAAAAAGCTGAAAAAGTTTCATTCTACAATTTTGAACTTTTATACAATAAAAAAGTGAAAGAGTGATGGTCGTTTAAGTGTCCTAAAATGTCATTCTTATGAAAACCTTTCTGATGGTTAATATCCAAAAATGTCCGGACACTTATTAGAATAAATGTCCCAGAAATCCTGACATTAGTCGTCTCTATTTAAATGTAATTAATTGATATTTTCTCATTTCTATAATCAAATGAAACGAAATCATGGCGTAGGCAGGGTGGGGCGAGTGGGGCGGTTGCTCCATCCTGGCGATAAGTTGCTATATAGTTAATGCTATATCCAGCTATACTCCAAGTCTGTTTGAATATCCGAACGCAGCATCAGTTCAATAGATGACGTTTTAGATGCAGTCCGTGACATTTCGTTATTCAATGCAAGGAAGCGCTGTGCATGCCGTAAAATAAATCTCTTGTTGAATAAAGGATCCATTATTCAGGCATGTCAAGCTCATTATTCGCGAGTGGTATTAATGTGAGTTATATGCGCCTGGACACACACCTAATAATGTTTGTTTTACTTGGTCGTTGCGGATAATAGTAGTTTAAGCAACATGTATCATAAGTCGTGTTTTAAACGTGAGCCTGAGTTTCGATCACGAGCCGCGTAGCGGCGAGTGATTCGAAACAGGCGAACGTTTAAAACGACTTA